>JACGDI010001960.1:442117-455797 GCA_014898725.1 Jacaranda copaia
AAGTATGTTACCTTTTTTTCATTTTGAGTTTCCTTTTCTATATTTTGTAATTCTTTTTTCCTTTTCATTTATTCCTTTTTTACTCTAAATTTTTATTTCTTTTTTCCACAAATTTTTATTTTTTTAATATTATGTTATATATATACTTAAAAATTCAATTTTCATATTTCAGTAAAATTCATATTTCTACTAAATAATAAGATGAAATGTTTTAAGATTTGCATTTACTTGATCCCATATTCTCTCTCTCTCTCTCTTTTTTTTCTTTTTAACAAATTTCAGTATTTTAAAAAACAATAAACTCAAGATAATTATGAAAGCAAGAAGAAATAAGAACTAGCATGGTTGGCAGGATAATATCAACCAATTTAATTTGCACATTTTTGTATTTATAAAGTACTTTGAAAGATTCAATAAAAATTTTAAAAGATATTAAAACGTGTAAAAATATTTATTAGGACTTGTATTAAATATTTAGTATAACTTTCAGCATCATAAATTGAATACAAATTAAATAAACTTGTTACAACAATGAGGATAATATTTCCTAAATGTTCCATTGAACTAATAAAACACATATATATTGAAAACCCATACTACAATATAATGAAATTAAAATTGATATAATGAAAGTTACATGCAACATAATAAAAATTGATTACTGAGACCCATATAGGTATTAATTGTTTATAGAATTTTCATATTTAAAAATTAGAAAACATAGCTAAAATTAAATTTTAAATGAATAAAATTGAAAAATAAATCTATCTAAAATAATTTACTTAAATTTATTTATTTATGAAAAATAAATAAATAAATAAAATAACTTATTAAAAATGTCAGACAATATTTTTATTTTATTCATCGCTCTCCTTCTTCTTACCTCCCTCCACTTAATCCACTGGTCACTGCACCTTTGGCGTATTATTCATAATCATCTATGACAATAAAAAATACATTTGAACCAACTAATAATATTTTTTGTATTATGAAAGTGCAATTTTAATATTAATCAAATTATCATAATAAATTTAAATATATTTTGACCTAAGCCAAACTACATTAATCTTACTGTAACTTATCATTTTATTTTTAATTTATTATTTATTTCATATTTTTACATTAACTCGATTATATTACAATTCAATGTAATGTAAAATAATATATTCATTTTTCACTATCTTATATGTTCCTCATGGTTTTGGTATTATTTTAACCCATTAATAATCTTGCTAGCTAAGGATTAGTTTGATTGGATTTTAAGTTATCTCATAATTATTTATTATGTGATAATTTATATAATTTTTTATCATTATGGTATAATTTAACAGACATGCTGAATATACCTATGGGGTGGCAAATTAATTTATTACGTGAATTGCATATATAAACACAAATTTTTTATATTCATACGGGTTTGAGTGTTTATTATTACTTCAATTAAACGAAAAATAAGATAGGATAAAAACATTATATCCCCTCTTATCATCCCACCTTATAAAAATTTGTATTAATGTAATGAAAAGAAAGTACAAGAACCAAGGGCAAAAATAAAACCTTCAAAACAATTTATTTCATTCGTGATATTTGACATATCACAAAATCTGCAACTTACAAAATCAGACAAACAGTCTCTTTCGCCTGCTTTAGCAAAAAAAATATAAAATAATATGTATTCTTTTTGTTTTGTTTTGTAATAAAACAAACTAGACAACAACTCAAAGCAATGTAAAATTATATGTTCATTTTTCACCATCTTATATGTTCGTCGTGATTTAGGTATTATTTTAACCCGTCAATAATCTTGCCAGCTGAGAGTATAGGTAATCAACAGGGGTTTCCATGGTAAGGTAAGTCTTCTCCCTGGGCCTTATTCTTTGAAAGGAAGTCCTGCAAAGCGATCAATTTTATCAATCTGCCTTTCTGCAGTTTCCTCCATTTCCATCTTCACCTTCCCACGCCTCTTCTGTACTAAATTTTCAAGTTACAACCTCAGCTGCTACATACTTTTCAATCCCCACTGTTAAACACGGGGAGAAAGAGAATGGATTCTTCCTCCATACTAACTCTATTTCATGCTTTTGAACAAATAATTGAATGGCAGAGGCGGCCACATTTGATCTCCAAAGAAGCAACAATTACCTGGAGCGAATCACATCTTTCACTTGTTTACGCCTATGTCTTAAAATTGAGCAGTGACTGACTTCAGAGTACTGAGCTGTCCGAGAGATTTTTTCCTAATGGGATTCGTGCGTTGGAAATCTACAGAATTCTCCAAATTGGTTGCGTCTTACGCGCAAGAGCTTCGGGAATTCTTCATGGTGCCAAAGCTTCATCAGTTACCTGACAAGGACAAAACCCTCAAGAAAAATGAAGTTGTGGCGGCTTTTATCAGTTTCCTTCTTCAATTACTGGATTATGAAACAGAATTGATTGTTTCGCTTGAGGATCGAATCGTCTGTCTTAAAAAGGAGCTGAGATTTCTTGTCACCATTCTTGGGGATGCATTATTGCTAGGCATTGAGCTTGAACAAGTCAACAATCTCTGGGCAAAATTTGAAGCTGTAGCCAATAGAACCGGAAGTTTAGTATATTCCATCGTTTTTGCCACAGATCAAGTATTCACAGCCACAGTAGTAGTGGATGGTGCCATAGGTTCTGTTTTGAAATATATCGACCCCTTGAGAGCTGATATCGCCACATTCTCAATTCTGGTTCCGGATATACGTGAACCTTATATGATTCCGAAAACTACTCCTGTTGGTTCGCTTCTTCATGATCGCGAGGATCTAATGAGTCAGGAACATAATCTGATTGGTGAAGTGAAGGCTCAAATCAAAATATTTCATCAGAGACTACTGCTTTGCCAGTCTCTGCTCAAGGATATAAAGGTGCCTCAATATTCAGAGATTGAAGAATTAAAAGGGCCCATGATGCTAATTAGAGACGTGGCATATGGAACTGAATACCTGATCAATCATTTTTGGTTGGAGATGCTCCTCTCTGGTATCTCACCGTAAGGCTCACTGATGTCAACCGCAAGATTAAGCTTGTCGGGACTGAGCTTCAAGAAATAAAGAAAAATTATGACTTCGGAGCCTTAAAATCTGTGATGGAGTTCTGTTCCAAACTATCATTACAAGCCAAGAGAAATTCGAAAGTCGATGATGCTACAGTTGGTTTTGAGGGGCCCGAAACATATGTTCTGGATCCACTGTTAGGAGGAACTGACCACCAGCAAATTATTACCAACTTTGGGATGCCTGGACTTGGTAAGACAACTTTAGCAAAGAAATTGTACAACCATTCCTCAGTTAACTATCACTTTCACAAACACACCTGGTGCATTGTTTCCCAAACATATCAGATAAAAAATCTATTGATTGACATTATGATTAGTTTGGGAAGTAAGCTTGACAAAGTCAAGATCTGAATTTGGAAGAAGAAAGTTTGGCTGAATGCATTTACAAAAGTTTAAAGGGATGGAGATATCTAATTGTAATGGATGATATATGGGATTCAAATGCATGGGATGATTTGAGAATGTATTTACCAGATGATGGAAATGAAAGCAGAATATTGTTCACCAGTAGAAATAAAGATGTGGCCCCGCCAAATAGCATATTATATGCACTTCCCTCTTTGTCAAATGAAAATTGTTGGCAGCTTTTAGAGAAGAAGGTGTTCCACAATAAACCTTGTCCTCCACAATTGCTAGGGATTGGAAAGAAAATTGCAGCAGATTGCAATGGACCACCACTTGCAGTAGTTGTTATAGCTGGTATTCTTTCAACTATGGACAACGAGAAAGTACATGGAAAATTGTGGGACAAAGTTTAACCTCTTACATCTTTTCTGACGAAGATAATTCGGTGATGCAGATATTGAAACTCAGTTACAAACATCTACCAGAACATTTGAAACTGTGCTTTCTCTATTTTGGAGCATTTCCAGAGGGCACAGAAATCCCAGTGAAGAAGTTAAAATGCCTGTGGATTGCTGAAGGATTCATACACAAGGAAGAGAAGAAGAGTGCAGAGAGTGCAGCAGAAGAATATCTAATGGAGCTAATTGATAGAAGTTTAGTAATAGTAGCGAAAAGAAGATCAGACGGTGGAGTGAAAGCTTGTGTTGTTCATGATTTATTGCGTGACTAGTGCTTGAAAATAGCTGAGGAAGAAAACTTCCTCAAGTTGATAGACAAGTAAGTTTACTCGCCAACTCTAATGTATTTCCCCTCTAAACTCAAATTATGGCTCTCATTTTCCCTTTTTCATTCAGTATTAACTCCTCAATATTCATGAATCATCACCGCCTGCATGCCTATGAGATGAGATTGCATTCTATAGTTCCCATTGGAAATTTTCTACCTTTTGGCCATAATGTTCGCTCTTTATTGGGCCCTCATGTAGCCTCATCGTTATATGCTGTCAACATGAAATTACTCAGAGTGTTGGATTGGCGGAGCCAATTTGAGTCCAGTGATTTGATTGGTGCTGAAGATCTGGTTAACTTGAGATACTTGACTGTGGGTTGTATACTGGCATCAATAGGCAACCTTGTGAACCTTGAATTTCTATTTGTGGAGAGTGTATTGGAGAAAGCATATATATCTTCAGCAATAATGAAAATGATGAAATTGAGATACCTTCAGGTAAAAGGGGTAGCAATTTTTGACAAGGATTGCAATTGGTCCCAAACAAATAGCCTTGAATTTCTTTCTTTCATTAGTATCCGAAAGCTGAAGGATGAAAAGATTTTAAAATGTTTGCCCATATCCGCAAACTCAAATGCAAATGTGAACCATTTTTGGACAAGCAGGGGGTGTATCGCTGTCCTGATCTCAGCTTCCTCACTCAGCTCGAGTCACTCAACATAGATAACTGGTACAGATTTGAGATCGCCAAGATTAACTTCCCTTCCCATATCAAAAAGCTGACTCTATGTAACCTGTGCTTGCCGTGGTTAAAGATGTCCTTAATTGGGAGATTGCCAAACCTACAAGTTCTCAAATTAGCATCTAATTCCTTTGTGGGAGAAAGATGGGACACAACAGAAGGTGAATTCCAGCGGCTCAGATTCTTGAAACTCACTAGTTTAGGAATCACTCAGTGGAATGTGGCCTCAGCGAACATTTCCTCAAGCCTCAACGATTGATCTTGCATGATTGCCGCAATCTGCAGGAGATTCCTTGTGAAGTGGGCGATATTCCAACACTGCTGTTGATTGAGGTAGAATTTTGTCCAAAATCAGTAGCAGAATCTGCTATACAACTTCAACAAGACCAGCAGGAAATGGGAAATGAAGAACTCAAGGTCATCATCAGGAATGTCCGCAAATAGACAACAAATGTAAGACCTCACAGATCCTCATAGTAGCTGCAGAGTGTTCTTTTTTCCCCTTTAATTTGCATGATAGTTGGAGAAAATAAGATACCGTAAATATTTGTTATTTCTTTTCCGTCTGACTGGAATGACCTCAACATTTCCTCAAGCTCCAACAGTCCGACCTTGGCAGCCATGAACAAAGATCCTCCGCTGGCTCTTGAATTGCTTTTATCTAGTACTTGTGCCACTCCATCTTCCACAATTTCATCCGTCACTCTTCTTGTCCTTGTACTGAAAACTTAGGTGGTAATCGGTGTATAAGAATGGAATAAGGTGGGAATGAAATAACTTTAGGAATGGAATGAAAGATGGGAAAGGAATGGTGATGGAATAACTTATTTTACGCTTGGTATAAACGAGGAATTAGAAAGAAATAAAATTTGCATTTCTTGCTTGATTCCATTATTATGATTGGTATTCAGCAAGAACCGATAGAAATGGAATGAAACTTTTTAAATTTATTAAAATAAAAACATTTATTAGTAAATTTTTTTATATATTATTGCAAAAAAAATTTGTGGGATAAGTCTATAATTATGTTACTTTAATACACTTTTAATGTTATTTGAATTACACCAACAAATATATGCATTTTATATCTTACCAACTATGTTATACACATTTACGCAAAAAAAAGAAAAAGAAAAAGAAAAAAAAAGAAAGAAAGAAAAAAAGAAAACAACAACAACACAATGCCTTTGAAATTACTCAATTCTATAATTGTAACTTAATAATCTCTTTTAAACTTTTTGATAAAATATTAGGAAAAAATTATAAAATATCTTGTAACTTTTTCTTTTGAAAGAAAAATATCTTATAACTAGAGTGCTTAACTTTTTTGTGATGAGACTATAATGCATTGATTGCACTTTTTTTTATAAGTTTAATTTAAAGAGTCGTTGATAAAATCTGTGACTCTTCTTTTATTAGTTTTGTATATATTTTTTAATCATTCGAAGAGAAGAGGATATAATTAATATTATAAATTATATATATATATATATATTTCATTAGGCGTGCACCAAGTCGATGATGCTTCTACTTTTTTTTATTACAAAAATTAAGGGACACATAGTTATTTTTATTTCTATTATTTATTATTTTTATTTTATAATATTATAATATTTTTTTATAACATTACTCAAAAATATGAGTAAAATATATAATTAAATAAAAATGTGTAGCTATCAAATAAGTTGGAACATGATATCAAACATCTACAAATATTAAGTTTTTTAAATATAAAATTTTTTGTTAAATTTTGGAGCGTAATGTTGTCAAAAGAAAAAATAGGCTTGTTCCTAATAGGTTGGGAATGGTTAAACCCAAGGGAGAAGGAGGAAATTGCTAAACTCATGCTTTTGGGAATGGGTATTTCTATGGGAATGGGAATTTCTATCTCTAGATTATATCAAGCATGAGATTATGATGATTTAGGATTACTAATTCCATTCTCACCTCATTCATACATACCATTCATACTATTAGGGCAAGTTTGGTTGGAGGTATAACTAAGTATAAGGGAAATTTATCATGTATAGTCCCATGTTTGGTTTGTATGTCTACTTACCCACATGCATGTAACTTATCATTAGGCTAGTATATCTAATCCTAACTTGTGGTGTAAGTAAACCCAACTCCACCCCCAAGATACCTTATCCCATTTGATAGAGATGACTCCCCTTTGCAGTAAAAAGTCTTTCTTGCTCATAAATTATTTTGCAAAATCTAGTTGCTTCTTGGCCAATTTATTAGACTCTAACAACTTGTTAATTAATTATGTCCATGATTCTGAATTAGCTGTATAAATTTAAGTATAATTACTTTTAAGATGAGTTAAGATATATATACACTCCAGCTAATAATATATTAATTATTATTATTTTGCAAGGTTCAAGTTAAATTATATAAATTATATAGTAATCTTTAATTAAATTATTTCATCGACCCACCAAATTAAATTAATTACAAATATAAGTAACTAAACCCAAAATTTGTAGAATTGCAAACTAGTCAAGGATAACATGGTCATTTCATAGGAATAATCAAATGGTAAGGACTGTTATACATCTAACCAAATAACAATCATATGGGTATATTTACAAATAATTATGCAAACCAAACACTACAATAGTTAATAATCCAAAAACTTATCATGAGATAGGTTATCAAGAGAAATTCAAAATCCAATCAAACTTGCCCTTAATATAAAAACTAAGTGGCTATTTGTTAACTTAATTATCTGAGGTATTCCTGCTGCAATTTAGAATATTTCCCTTAATGAACTTCTCAAAGACAAACATAAGTGAAAAATATATAAAAGAGTTGAGGACATGTTAGCATTCTTTTCTTGCACCAGTAAAAACTGTACGCGCTGCACGTAAAAATTTTACATAAACAGACAAATGTATAAATTTTATACAAATTGAATTTGTTATAAATTTGACGAAATTACTATTTATTTTTCTTCAAAATGAATGAATGTTATGAGGTAATGATTATTCCACTACAACAAAGTTTGTATTTAAAAGTTACTAACTACAAATTTCATTCATACTATGTATTTAGTGCAAATATATTTTATAGATATGAATGGTTGAATATGGATTGTTATAGTATTTTGTCTAGTAAAATGTTTTTGCTATAACACTACCTATTCGTACTTTATAAAGTAAGATAGGATAAGATGTATTTATATTTCATGTATATAAAGTTTGAATTGAATTACCTATTAATATAATATACACACGAATCATGATGTAACATTGTTTGAATAAATAATTCTATTTTATTAAATATTTTAACATGTAATAATATATAAGAAACAAATGTTTTTAACTATTAGATTAGATACTATATACTCAGTGGATATATTCGTAGTATGTGAATGGTGGCATATAATTAATAAAATATAATAATGTATAAGAAATAAATACATTTATTGTTAGATTATATACTATATATTTATTGGATATATTCATTGGATATGAATGGTGGCGCATGATTGATGGTATCTAGTGAAATATATTTGTTGATATGCTATCGATTTGTATTTTTATAAATATAATATATTACATTTAATGAATATATATATATATATATATATATATATATAAGATAAGATGAACAAAAATGATAGAATTGATTTAAAGAATTTTTTATGAGTTTAAATTAAAATAAATTTAAGTAATAATGCATGTAGTAAATATTATGTGCATATGCTTATATATATACATTTGGTAAGTAGAAAGGCATAATAAATATGGTTATATATGTAAATTTAATTCAATTGTATTTATTAATACTTTTATTGATAGGTGTATTTTTGTCTTCATATAAGATGGAAGAAAGTATTATACCTATTCATATTTTTATAAGTAGCACAAAAAAATTTAGTCATAATCTAAATAAAATGTTCTATTAATGATTTCTTAATGAATATGATTAATTAGTAAACTCCTGATCTTCTTGCGATCATAACATAATACCAAAACTTGATTTGATAATTAATAGTATTTAAAAAATTTGCGTGAAATAAATTAGAAAAAAAATTCCAACCGTACAAATGATAAAATGAAGTAATTAAGAATCACAACATTGTTTGCTCAAAACATAAATAATAGTTTAACTAGGTAAATTCTTACTTTACAAAATATAATTATTTTGAAATGTTTTCCATTTGCCCTTAATCAAAATTTAGACCAATAAAATGCAGAGAATGTAAGGAAGTTATGGACAGGAATGTACGCACATTTTTCTTCATCTCTTATCTATTTTCCCACCCTGTTCATGTTTTAAGTTGTTTTCAGATCAAATAGAATAAACACAAAATTTCAAATAGAAATTCTTAAAAGCAGAAGTTAAAACAACAAAGAAGCCCAGTTGCTCACTAAATTCTGTGTACTCTTGAAAGTAGGAGTTAAAAACACTAAGAGAGACAAGAATATATTTCTTAAATATGCAGATCGAACCAAAGGTTATTGATTGTGGTGCACTAATGTCACTTGCTCCAAGTTTATTATCAGCAAAGATGTAATGTTTGATGACTCTGCCATAATGAGGAAGGAACGATAAGGTAAGAGTGGTTAGAAGGGAATTGTAGAGTAGATGGAGTTTGAGACTAACATTCCACTAGAAGTCCCCAAAAAAGCTTTAGTGTTTGATAGACAACAGGTGGTAGCTTGAAGGTCTTATAGTAAAGTATTGATTTGATTGTTACAATAAAAACTCATTTTACTTAATTCTATTTTGACCCATTAAATTCAACAAAAAAAACATTGACTTGACTATTATAATAAAAATTGTCTCCTTCAAAATATAAATAAACTTACTAAAATATATTCCTCAAAATAATTTTTTAACTATTTCTCAAAACATAAATAAACATCTATCAGATTTCCCTATACAACTTCACATTCTTCAACCCCACTCCCAAAATCCGTTCTCCTAAATCACATAATACAAAACATACAATTTATACCAAACATTACCTATGATTTTTGCGAGTCCCCATTGAAATTTCAAAAGAGCTTACTATGTCATAATGATAAAAGGAGTAATTTCAAAAGGAATTGTGTCTATATGTTTTTAAGCAAACATATACAACGCAGTTGATAAGATATAAAATACATACATTGATTGCTATAATTTAAATAATGTAAAAAAATATTTAAATTACCTAATTAGGGACTTATGCTACAATTTTTTTTAAAGTCATATATAAAAAATATTTATGAATAAATGTTTTTATTTTAATTTGATCATTCAATAGAGTTTCATTTTGTTCCTACTAGTTATTGCTAATTATCAATCATGAGATTGAAATGAAGTAAGAAATGATGATTCCACTTCTTTCTGATTCCATGTACTTGTTAAATATAGAATAAATTATATCAACATCATTTTTTTCCTACCTTCATTTATTTCTAAGACCATTATATTCCTACCTAATTTCATTTTTATGCAATAATCACTATCTTATGGATATAGTATAGATAAAGATACTTCCTAATACCAGCCATTTATTATGTGTTTTGGAGTGATCTCTTCTATAATGCTCTCATTATTATTTTCTAATCATCACAACTATAACTTAAAAATAAAATAACTATCACTTACAATTTATTATTGATATGGGAAAGCCCAACAAGCCCAGCCCAACAAGTTTTCGACCTCAAAGAAGACCCTCAGGCCCACTTAACATACATGGCCAAGCATTACTCTTGGAGCCAGTTGGGCCGAAATCACTCGACCACAGTCGTCTGATCGAACAGATAGCCCTCAACCACACTTAACGAGAGGCTTCAAACCGCATCATCTGTGCAACCATCCCTCTGGTCGAGCTCCTTATTTGTTCGATGGTTGTCGATCAGAGTGCTCATTTCAGCGTTGATTCATATTCTTGCAGCATTTAATGTTCTGACAAGCAGCATGCCTCCGCATTAATGGCGCATGCCACCTAGTACAATATTTGTCACCAACTTTGGCAAGGAGGCGTCTGCCCAAAATACTGTTCATCCTGAAAATCAGGAGATGATGCCATTTAAAATAGTACTCGAATTGGAAATGACCAAAAACATTCAGGCAAGAACAAAAGCCCTTTACACTTGATAGGGACATATTAGACATATTATCTACCAGAAGAAGATTATAAATATTTCACTGCCAGCTAGTCTCCAGGTAATGCCAATTACATTATACGCTCCTAATCTTCTGTTTGATTATCTTCTTTCGACCAGAACTAATTTAAGCGTTAGAGTGCTATCGTCGGGGACACCTTGACTAGTTCAAGGTTTGCTGTTGTTACAAATCTCAGACTTTAAGAAAGATTACTGTTGGATCATTCGACTTCTCTAACCGAATTAGCTCAAACACACTCCAATTCACTATAGACGACTTTCAACTTTATCAATTATTATATTCTATAGCTCTATTACTTCAACTTTATTGTAACCTTTTCGTTTTATTTATCCAAAAAATTAAATAAATATATTAAAATTATTAAAAAATTATAATATTATATAAAAAAATTATTTATTTTATATTATAAAAATTTTAACGCACACATAAAAGAAGTATCGTCAGTGCCTAGTTGCATTGGCATAAATTACTTTTTGGATTTTCAAAAATAAGGCCAGCTTGTTATTCTTTCTTTAAGCCCAAAATAAAGTTTTACCTCATGTGGGTTTCAGCCATGTTGCTTTCAGATGCGCATGAACTTTACTATACTGCATATCATTATAAGATTGGTTTTCTTGTTTGATTTTATTTCTAAAGGCGGTTTTACATTCTTTACTATTTAAAAATTGAAATATATTAATTTGAGTCTAGATGGTCTGTGGTTGCCTTGGGAGAAGATGTCCAAATCTTCGAGTTCTCAAACTAGCATTCAATGCCTTCGTGGGAGAAAGATAGGAGACGAAAGATGGGGAATTCCAACAGCTCAGATTCTTGAAACTGAATGACTTGGACATTGCACAGTGGGATGTTGCCTCCAGCGAACAGTTTCCCATACTTCAACGATTGGTGGTGCATAAATGCTATTATTTGCGAGAGATTCCTTGTGATTTGGGGCGAGATTGATACACTGCGGTTGATTGAGGTTGAATTTTGCGCAGAAGGAGTGATGAAATCTGCCATGAAAATTCAACAAGAACAAAGGAACAGTGGAAATGAAGAATTTAGAGCCATGATCGGGGACATAAGTAGATAGATAGGAGCTAACAACTTTTGAATATCTATAAAGATCTGCAGTTGAAAACAGATTATCTGATGAAGAAAGATCTTCTCCTATAGTATTTCTACTACATCTTCTACAATTTCATCTGTCACTCTTGCCAATGTATTGAAATATAAAATTGTGAACTTAATTGCTCGTGAAGAGATTTGTCTTATTTCGATTTAAATTCTCTATTTTATTCTGCATTTCATATTTCGTTCCATTTTATAAATATGTGCTAAGTATATTAAATATTTTTTAATAAAAATAATTGGTTGAAAATTAAATATACTTGATATATATTTATCAAATTGGAATAGAAGATGGAATAAGAAATGAAATAGAGCTTCCCAATTAATATTATATGAATCCAAAGGTGAGTATAAGATAGAATAGAAATGATTGATGAGTAGGAAAGCCAAAATGAGCATAGAGTTGTGACAATTATACTTGGAAATCTAACAAAATCATAGAGAGACTTAATATGTTTAATTTCTATGTTGTATCATTTATACTATATATGAAAAGAAAAAGTTCCTTATACATTTAAAGTGGCTATTACCTCATGTTACATCAAATTTTAAAATACCAATTGTATTCTTAATTTTCAATTTAAATTTAAAATTACATGTATTGCTCGATATAAAATTATAAAATACAAGTGATACGATCAAAACCTAATGAAAAAACTTATGGAATGAATAGGCAAGTATACCCATACTTTTAAACTTTTAGCATAGGAATTATTTGGTATATACGAGTTTATATTAATAGATAATCAATAATACATATTATTCAAAATAGTTATTGTTAATATTATAATATTGTTCATTATATTGTATAAAAAATTGAGTGTTTTATTATTTATCAATATAAATAATCTATGATAAGTTAAATTTAATTATGTATATAGATACGGTGTGCCAAAACGATTAATCAGATAACATCAAAAGCCCATACTTCTCCGTTTTCCGTCATCGATCTTAACGCTAGACAGCTTCACTATATTGCCGTGACTTCCTCGCCAACGGAATTTTCCTCTGCTACCCGCTCTCTCCACCCTTTTCCTTTCCTCCCATCCAACCCTTCACCTCTCCAACATCAAAAACTGTACTTTCATTACAAAGTGTGGGGACGGCCAACTGGGGGCCAGGGACCGATTTTGATCTGCCCGTTTTCTTTTTCTATCTTCTGCTTTTTTCATTTGGAAGTGCCTTTAAAAGACAAAAAACACATTTGGCCTTTTGACTTCACAATAATTGATCCTGCAAATTAATGAAGCCAACACAAATATCACAAAATCTCCTCTTCTACTGATTATGTCTCAAAATTGAAGGGCATTAACTCCGACTTCAGTGCACTAAGCTCTGCAGAGTTTCGCCTTGATCAACTCCGGGATTCTCCGCTTCAGCCTCGGAATTGCTCAAAATTCGCCACCAATGTTGTGACTTTCACGCTTCAGCTTTAGGAATTGTTCGAGGTGCCAAAATTTTATCTGCCAAGGAGAAAATCCTAGAGAAAAATGAACTTATGGCAACTTTTATCAGTTTCCTTCTTCAATTACTAGGTCATTGA
>JACGDI010001960.1:457083-480902 GCA_014898725.1 Jacaranda copaia
GGCGTTGGTTCACCTTGTGACATCATCCACATACCTATCTTTCCGTTCTCTTCTGAATCGTCCATTCTCACGTCTCAAACTCCTAATCTACTTCCCACAGATGGCGCCAAATTTGTACAAAATTATCAAGGACATAAGATTATCTTCTTTTACTTTCAATTGGTGCTTAGTAAAATTATTCTTTTTGGCATTAGTCATGAAACAGAATTGCTCGTGTCATATATTGATAAAATCGTCTTTCTTAAAAAAGAGCTCAGATTTCTCGTTATTGTTCATGGGTATTCATAATTTTTTCTAGTGTCTGAGCACAAACAAGTCTAGAATCTCTTAGCAGACTTTGAAGCCGTGGCCAATGAAGCTGGAAGTTTAGTGCATTCCTTCATTTTCACCACGGATCAACTATTCAAATCCATTAATACCTTTATAGGTAGTATAGAGTATAGATATAAGCATAAAATCCATAAAACACTAATGATTGGTATAATATTATTTAATAATTGTTATATTTGATTTTCGTTTTTTTTTTTTTTTGTTGGATTATGTTGTTTTTTATGTTCTTGATTGACTTCATGTCAACGTCTCTCAATCATCGTTGCCATTGTCTTTTACATAAATTGTCCTCGTACCTTAATGGTTTTCCTTTGTAGTCAACTTAGCGGAAAAACAAACGTTGATTAGGTTTATTTTCAATACCAATAAAATTCTTTGTTTTCAAAGTCGTAGTGATATACTTTGCAATAGGCTTATAAAATCTTAATATATTGTAAAGGCCCATCAAGTTTATAATCAGTTTTTTTACTAAACACAATTAGGACCCTCAAAACCTTGAGCTACCACCTTAAAAGATTTCATTCGATGATAGGAATTGCACCCCTTTTCCAATGCCTTGTAAATACCCTGTGTTTTCATTTTAAGGTGAAAAAAATATATTAATTATTCTATCTCGAGTTCAAATTCTTATTGAAGGCTGAGAATTACATTAATCATTTAATACATACATATATATATATATATATAGGAGTGCCTATATAAAAACCTCAAAAAAATAGTTCATAAATCTTCATTCTCAAAAGTGAATTTTGGTACATCCATAAAAGACATGATAACATTTCATGTGGGACATGGAAAGCAAGTGATTAGTTCATACTTCATTGTATGTCAGTAGAACAAGAACACCTTTCTGTGCGCCATATTATACACACATATCACCCCATTCGCCTGTACATAATAACACCTCTCATCTCTATTCAGTTTTATATGCTAGCATATATATCATCGTTCAATGTTGCAGAAGTCATTACATGAATATAATCTACACTCTATCAATGGCATCCAATGATTTCTCACTACCAATTCCAGGACGAACCAATGTATTACCAGACGAGCATGCCTCTATTGGGACTGTTTCATTGTCATCAAACTTTTCTGGGTTGATTCCTTGATGATCAGAGTCATCAGGATTGCTTAATGCTTGGCCATGGTTTCTGCAGTTCACATCCTGCAGCAACTCCTCATTAGCATGGCTCAGAATTGGCGATGGACTTGGATCAGTAGGCTGCTGCTGATCAGCTTCTTTACTGGCTGAATGGACGGGCGATCTAATGGATGGCCTCATGGGCCCACCTCCATTGGTGCTGGCCTTGGACCGGCTGACCAAATAATTAAGCCACAACAGGAGATCAAGAATATATGCTTCTGTCTTCTGCTTATCTGCATGATGGAGTGTCTCAATTTGCATAATATCCATAGGTCCAACTGTCCTGTAATTCAGTTCAGACCTGCATTTACAAGGGATAGAGTTGCTTCTAGTTCATAGCATATATTACAGTAGGTAGAAATATTGTGTATAACATTGAGCTTGCATGAATGTAACGTTACAGCTCATAAGAGTGTTTATAAAAATGTAAAAATCTTATGACCGTTATCTCATGAGTATCCATACTCACCCTGTGTTTCCCCACTCTCCGACCCAACCAAAGCCGTGATGAGCTCTGTCGAGACAATCAACAAAAGATGCTCAGGATGGATATTAGGGAAAACTATAGATCGGTTCATCAAAAAGTTTAGAGTCTTACTTAGCTGTGTTTGTGGCAACAGGAACAAGCCAATGCAGTGTCTTCTCCATCTCATCTTTGATCTCTTCCACTGTGAGCTGCAGAAAAAAGACTAGAGGAACTAAATTATGAGACATACTTGATTTCCATGGATTAATTAGGCCTAAGGTATCATCAAAAGCATAGACTGGAGGAGAAGCATTCTTGTCAATGCTGATACTCTGATCAATAATGTTGCTCAGAGTCTAGCTTTCTAGTTTGCATGTTTCTGGCTGCTATATTGACAGTTCATAGAATGAATAAACAGAAGCATACCTCCTTCTCAACACAGAAAGACTGCAGCTTGGATCGTAAAGAATCTTTTACATTTGGCGGCAAGCTCTGATACAATGTGTCTCTAGAGTTTGGAGGCATGGAACTTGAACGGGCCACCTGAGCGCATGAGAAGAATACTCAAAAGAAATGTTCTTCAATGGTTTTACTACCAGGCAATGCAAAGATCTATACTCACAATTACATCAATCTGCAAAATGATATTAGCATAGTGTAATGCAAGCCCAGCAGGCCCCAACTTCTGCTGATTTCTGCTGATTTCTTTTTCTGGTGTTTCACCTTCTGCTGCTGATCAAATAATAAGACGTGATCACAGTAAGTACACAAGGACATAACTAGTCTCTGAATGTTTATTTTTTTGAAAAGGTAAAATTCACAAGGACATCCTAGGAATATGATCCCCTCAGCCTTGATAAGAATGTGAAAAATCAATTTAGTAGAAGTAAATGTGCTCTATTCCTCCAATATGTGAGGAATATTGTTGTAATGTAGCATAAAGGGCAACCATGTAATCAGTCCCATTATCAGAATACCCATACATATAAATGCAGCATATTTTTGAATATGATAGCACTTCTCAGCATTTAAGGTTCTCCTGCAGGGGTCCCCCACAAATAACTATTTGAAGTAACTTAACAAAATGGCATGCCAGCGGCAAGTTCTACAGAAAAAATACTGAGGACTATCACTTGCTGTTATAGGAATTGCTCATCCACTTGTTTTAAGTTAGGAAACTTTTCGAGACAACTTATCTCTTGTAAACAATAGTTTCAGCTGCTTGCACACAATTAAAAAACTTCCTTCTAGATTGAACTTAAATACCTGGATTGCCAAAGGTATGGTTAATTTCCTGATTCAAAAATAACACAATATCCACAAGCTTCTCCATAACCTGTTATCCAGCATTAGACAGGTCTTAAAAGAATGATTCTGAACTAATTCAAGTGAAAAAGAAACTGAGAATATTGGAAACTAATCAATCTTGGAAACAATGGGATATGCAGGTAGCTTATATGTAACTGTGGGGAGGTCATCCACAAATCTCAAAAACCATAAACCGATAAGTTTCTATTTCTCTATTAATCATATACTTTATGTTTGAAAGGAAATACTTTAAAACTAAAACCTTGTGAGAGACACAATTCTTTCATATTTCTGCAGAGTCTCTAAAAATAATCAGATCCTAACAATAAAGTATTCTGAAGCAAGAAATTCGAAAGTGCCATTTAAGGAAAAGCTTGGTAGCAAAAACTTCTTGTAAATAATTCAAAAACAACTTACTTACTGAGTAATACTCCCTAGTATTTTATCACAAATACGAAAAATGACCAGGTAATGGCTTACATGACACAAGGCAGAGGATCAACCAGCAAACTATAAATTACTTCTGTGGATAAGTATAGCATGTTACAGAATTGACAACAAAAAGAAAATAATGACCAGAGAGCATATAAATTTCTCATGGTTGGGACAGCAGGAAAATATATTGTAAAATTTATGTCTGCTCTAATTTTGGGCTGCTAAAAGATTCTAAAATTTCAAAGATGCAATTAAAGTTTGTGTCCCATTAGACATAATAATGGCTTCAGGAATATGCATTGACTAATCATTTGTATTTTTATTATAATAGTACCTTCTATCCTGAGGATATATTGGAAAGCATGCAAGAAAAAATGAAATAACACTCAGATATTTGATATATTTGTACACTTAAAAAAAACTTGTTCACCTATTTAATGCATTTACAATGCATTTTCAATGAGAACTTAAGATTGTATACGCTCTTATTGCTGAGCAAGTGTTTATTGATAACTGATCGGGAAAAGGGCCCAGGCAGGTGATTATTGGTCCATCAAACTGATTACATTTTCCATATAAGCAAAGAGAAAGCTACCTCTTCCATGCTTCTGGACCACAATGACTTTTTCTTTAAGTTTTTCACTAGTTTCCTTTGGCTTTTCATTTCGGCAGCCAAAATGTTTAGGCCGTTGTCCCTCTCTCCTATAGTGAAACAAAACAAGAAAGCACATCTCCACTGAGTCAAATCATATACCACTTAAGACATTACACTTAGCATAATATGTCTTTAAAAGAGAGAACAGTAGGAACTATGATTAATAGTTTTGACCTACATTAAGATAGAAGCATAACATTTAAGTTCAATGAATAAACCAAGAAATCAAAAGAGATATCTTTTACATGGAAGGAGCATTATTGAGAATTTGAAATTGATAGATATTTGATCAGCAACCCTATATTCATACGACAACAGAGAAGATCTATTAACATCACATAACAATGCGATAATACAAGCTAACAAACAAGATTGACCACCCAAAGCAATTAATAGAAAAGATCAAACAATAAAGCTCGGCAGAGTGGTCAGTGTAGTAATGACTTCAGAGTGAACTTTGATGTCACCATAAGCTGTTTGACAAGCTCAGGTAGCAAATCTCCATGGTTATTACCCCATCTAATTTATTGTGATTTCCATACTACCGTAGATTTGTATGTCTATATGTCTTTTCTCCCTCTTATCTTCTTTCTAACAACATGGGCATATGTCATTCTTTATCCATCTATTTAAAGAAGCGAAAACTAACAAAACCAGTGAACTCTACTTCATCTGGGGGCAGGAAGAACCTAGGCACACACAACATGTGCTTCACTTATCTATCCTTACATGCACTCAGCACTTGTATCAAGCCATAATCAATGCAACTTATAGGTTCTTCTACTTTCACAGGTAGTTGATTGATTATAATTGCAGGGCTCCCAGGAGATATGGGAAATGCTGTGGTATTGGATTAATAGGATGGCCAAGACTATTGGTGAGAACAAAATTAAGTTAGAGATAACCAGAGATGTTTGTCATCCCAGCCACCCTTCGAGAGAGACCAAATTAAGTTAGAAAATCAGAGATAACCAGAGATTAAAAGGATGGCCAAGACTACTGGTGAGAACAAAATTTAGAGATAACCAGAGATGTTTGTCATCCCAGCCACCATTCGAGAGAGACATCTTTATTTTGGAAAAAGAAGTAACAGTATTATTCTTCTTAATATGCAGAATGCTGCTTCTTTTCTGTCTCCATGACCCCGGAGCTTACTAATGTGTGTTTGTAGTCCTATCAAACATGTGCGTGCCATTTAGTCAATGGGGTTAAGAGACCAGGGTGAATTTAAACTGGTGAAAAACTAACTCTAAGGCTTTCTAGGATAGACCATAAAGCAGTTTGTTATATCAGGATATATCATCTGACAGATGCAACAACATATACTGGTAAAATCAGAAGAGATGCAAAGGAGGTTCAGACAACAAGAACACACAAAACAATAAAGGGGTTACCTCTTTGTGCGGCATTGAATCTTAGCTCTTCCAGACGCTTAAGCTGGTAATCTTGCTCAACTCTGTCCAGAGCGTGCAGCTCCTGGTATAGCTCCTGTCAAAAAAGAAAAATGTTGCACATTTTATTTTATAATAATAATGTAAATTCAGGTATATATTCAAAAAAAAAACAAAATTTTAAACACAAATTCAATTACATGCACACTTGTCAATTATTTCAATTCACATGTATTCACACCCGGGAACAGAAAAAAAGTGCAAGATTATGTTATCCAGTAATCAACATTGTCAAAAGTAATTTTGGCCATAGATATCAGAAGTCTTTTAAAACTGATCAGTTTCCCACTTTCAATGTACAAAATTCTATAATTATCTGGGTCTCTATATCGAAGACATCAGCTGTAAAACTTTCAGACACTGATATGAGTTCGGAATGCAAAGTTTTTTATTATTAGCACCTCCCTATACAAATACATGTAAATGCTGTTGTGCCTAGTTTGGGATCTTTGGTGACAAAGCCTTTGTTAGAGGAGAAATGGAAATAGTCTAGCTGCATAGGGTAATCTGGTAAAATATCAATGTTGGTTCCAAAGAAATTAATGATAAGATGATAGCATGACATTAAGGACTACTCAAACAGTAATCGCCCATTTACAGTTTATTACTGAAATGCACTTGGTAGTTCATCAGTTGGGAGAAGTAATTCGTTTACCAGTTTTTTTAAACATGTTATTGACCTTGTTTTTGTTTCCCGAAAAAGACTTGCGATTTTATGTCAGCTTTTAGACTACAAAGATACAACTGGTTTCCTTCACAAGTTGAGGCTTCTAAAAGATACCGTCAAATATGACTTTCTTGATAACTTTTTTTCTGCTTAATCTTACTGTTTTGTTTTCTGCTGCAGAAAAAACCTAGATGCCATTTGGTTAATGCACAACGATTGAAGGATATATATTCAATTTCAGGGTGTATAAAACAGGTAAAAATCATATGAGCAAAATTACAAATATAAGAGATTATGTTCATAGTCAAAAATTGACTGAAAAAAACTGCTGAGCGCCTATCACTGGATGTAGAAATAAAAGTGGAATCAGATAACACTTGAATATCTTAATAGCAAACTTAAGAAACTAAATTGAGTAACAAAACAAAAAGTTACAACTTCGAAAGCAAAAATATTTATTATGTGGTTTTGCAATGCTTTACATATCAATAGTACTGATGATAATCCATTTACATGGAATCAATGCATTAGGGTTATGCCTGAATTTCAAATTTGAACATTTATTCGAAACACATTTAGTAAAAATGCCACATTGAACAATCCTCCCTACTCCAAAACAGTAAGTGTTATGCTAAAATGTTTATGTGCTCATGAATCCTTAGGGCTAAAAACTTATAGGTTGTGGATCTACATGCACTACCAAAGACAAGTTTTAGTTCTGAAGCAAGAGATCAACTGGCTAGCTTAGCATGAGGTGTTTTGTTAAGGCTTCCAGCTTAAAAGATATTATTGGACATTAATTTTCACCATATACTAGATGAGACTAAAAAGAGGACCTCAGAAATACGATGATCTTTTCAAGAGTGATCACACAAGATAGAACCTCCAAATCTGTTCTTATGCTTACATGTCATTTCTTATCATCCAAATTATAATGATATTTATGATAACAAAGAACAGCAGCAGAAGAAGCATTTTTCATGACAAAGTGGTGTCATTTTGTGAAACTGAGAGTCAAAACTGTCGCAAATCATAATATTAATTGAGATGTAATACTAACAGCTGTAACTTGAACTGAAGTCATCAGTTGCAGCATCACTGATTCAGCTATTTCCCTCAATTTATCCTGAGGGGTACGATCTCTGCTACGCCTGGAAAAGTAAAATGGCAGCACCCATGGAGAAATCAAAGCAACTCTCAAACATGATAACACTGATCATGTAAAGGTTCAGTAAGTTACTTCTCAAAGAACCGGTCTAAATTGTGCCACTGAGAATCTTTACATTGATTTCCAAAGCGCACTACTTCTCCTGAGAAAACTTTCAGCTCCTCCCTGTGTGCGTAATAAATAAACCATGCTGTCAACTTTAATTAAGGAAAGAGTACAAAACTACAAATGAAACCCGAGTGGCTAGCACCATCCAAGTTCATTCAATTTCTACATTACGAACCTTTTGTCGGCTGCAACAATCCTTAAGAGTTCATCCATATCTTCTGATATTAATTTTTGAACACCTTCTGTAGGAAGCACTACTTCTTTTAGTTGTCGTATGCTTCGCTTTGAAAGGGATTGCGTAAGGTTTGAACCTTTAACAATTGTATTAGCGACCTCAAATGCTAGAATGGAAAGTTCATTACTTTTGGCTGTAGCTCCTGAAACAAAACCACCTGTTAATTTCAAATTGATGACATTAGCCCCAAGTGTGTCCAGAACTTCTGCTGCCCTTCCAAGTCCAGCACTGCCAGCTCTACCTAAAAGAGAGCTCACTTCTGAAACCTGCAAAAATTTGCACACATAAGCTTAGTGTGGCAGTCATTAAAATAACCTTTTGCAATTCTTGAAAAAATTTTCATCCTAGACAAATTATCTATTCAAAACTATTATAAAAAGCCTGAAGAATAACTTTGTATTGATATATATTCAAAATAGTAACCCACAGAAACCACAAAACTAATTGTTCTTAAAATGGCAATTATGTATGTTGGATCTGGATCATCACAAAAAATATGGAAGAACTATACATGAAATGAATAAAATGTAACTCATGAATTAGAGTACTGCTGGAAAAATTCTGAACTTTGTGTCGCAAGTATTGAAAACCAGAACTCGAAATTGTAAATGTATCAACTACAATGATTTTCTCAGGATTCTATCAGTTAGAGAAGTTTCATTCTTAAACAGGTTATGGACATTGTTTTATTCAATCACCAAGAAAGTCCCGGAATCAAGATTCTCGTAAAGAATAGCAAACAAAGTTGATCCACAATAAGCAATCGAAGTTGCAAAAGATTGTCAGATAGGCCTATAGACAGAATTGTCTCCGAATTTCTTTTTCCTTTCAGATTTTTAATGCAAACAGAATAATACCAGTTTTCAACAGGTCTATTCAGCTTAGATAAATCTTAATTAAATGTTTCAATCCAAAAGGGGCGATGAAACCCCACTGACATTCTTGTGGTTCTATCCAAAACATAATCTAATAGAGGAACAGCAACTAACAGTCTACTGTTCCAAGTATATTGAGAAAAGCATGCTAAACCCTATGAACACAAACATGTGATGATATCTGATATACGGATCACATAAATTTAGGCAGAAGGAGAAGAAATAATTGTAAGTAAAAAATGGGAGCACCCACAAAAATTGGAATTCTTTTAATTCATCATAAACTTTAAGAAATAGAAAAAGCTCCTTATGCTCTGTTTTAATAGAACTAATACTTAGAGAAATGAAATGATATCCAAAGAGAACTTCAATAAACTGGAAACTAATTGGAAAACCACCGATATTCAAAAAAGGTTCATGTCATACGCATCAAATTAACACCAGATAGAGAAGCTACTTGAATCCAAGTTGATTGTAACTTAGTATAGAAAATGAAGAAACCATGCATTAAGAATACAAGCATAATTGAAAAGCTTCACATTTCTTGTCGAAAGTGATTCAAAGATTGCATTTTGGTTAGCCAGAGTTTTCTTCTTCGTTCAAGTTCAAAACACAAGTAATAACCTCTTTGACTTTCTTCAGTTCATATTTGTTCCTGATTTACCACTATCAAACATTTCATTTACTGTTCTATTCCTAGCTTGATTTTGTGTAAGCATCTGTTGTCAAGTGTTTTAAAATGTGCATGTGGTTCTTCTTGTCTAACAACATACCATATAGTTTTACTCACTAAAATTAGCTACAAATATATAACCCTAGAGCAATACATTTTATGTCCACCAGGAAAAAACAAACTTCCCAAACCACAGCAGATACCTGAAAAGAAGAAAAAAGAAAGAAAAGAAAATGCATTCAAGCCAATAGCCCCTTTCTTCCATGCCATACTTGTTATGTCTTCCTATCATTTCTCAGCAAACCATAATCAAAACTATATCTTGCATTTGTTATTGACTCCTATCCATTCTCCATATTTCTTCATATCCTCGAAGTTCATCCTCTTAAGGTCTAAGAATCTCTTTTTTATGATCACAGGCTTTTGAATATTAGAGTTTGTCACTGCCAAAGATTTCCCAGTTCCCGCAAATGGATCAGAAAGGCAAGCCAAGCTGAGTAATCTGCTCTTGCAGCCCATACCTGAACATCTTCTTCTGTTCTAACAGATAAGCTTATTCCACAGTAGGAACAGTAGAAAATTTGTCTTATTTGTGTAGAATACATTGTTACAGCAGATGATGCAAAAGCTATTGTGCAGATTATTTAAGGTTCGTGTCAAAGTTATACAAACCAAACTATGCACGAACAGGCTAAGTAACATTTATGAGCTAGATGCACAGAGCATCTAAACTTAATTCTCTACTCATTGCATGGGGCATAAGCACAAAATAAGTCACAACATTCAATGAATAAGATACCATATTTGTACTCATTATAATTTAGAGTATTGTTTCCACTTCAAATCACTTCCACTTTCTTACATTCAAGCCACTCTGTTCAAAGTTATGCTAGAAAATATCAACCACCTAATATGACAGGTAAATTGCCCCTGAATAAGCAGACTAAGTGTGGTAACTCCCAATCTTTTTTCATGGGCGGAATGATTTTGAGACCTTTTGCAGAGTAACATCATGAAGAATGATAAACCTACTTAACCAAACATGGTTAGAACATATGCAATCTTCATAGCAAAAATAGCAAACGGCAAGAGCAAACAATTCGACCGTGATCCCTCATACCAAAGAAAACAGCAAATAATGTTCCATTTGATAGTATTCCGAGGCAGCCAAAAAGTATAACAAGTTAATACCTACCTTAGTGGCCCTCAATGATCTAGATTTCTGATATGAACTCCTCTGGTACCGTGGAATACCATCGTAGAATTCATCATCACTGGCATTTGCATACCGGGCCGACAATCTTGGGGATTCTTTAGCTACCATTTGCTGTTCCATGGGCTGTTGTACGGTTGGTGGAGTCATCACAACCTTACTGGCATCCCTCTGGACCTGCTGCCTCTGCTTATACTGTTTCTCTTGACCTATGCTTCTACCCGCATAAGGATTTGGTTTTGCGGTCTGCTTTGAACACAGCCCTCCCATCTTTTCGTCTGTTTCTTTACAAAAAACCCAAGAATTTTAAAATCAAATGATCATCAAAAACTCAAAAAAAATCTGAAAAATCAATCTTTAGACCGAAATACAGGAAAAGAAAAACTCACCGACAAAAACCGAAAATATAGAAGAATGATTATATGGTTCCCAAATGAAAGATAATCTTATTGACCTGGTAGTTGAGAGCCAGCCAAGAAAATGACTTTTACATATCAAGAAAAAGGAATCCTCAAAGAATGCTTCTTCTGGTAATAAAAGTCATAAATCATAGTTCTTCTGATTGTTCCAGGCTTGCACAAACAATTTACAAGCGCAAGAGTCTCATGCCAAATTAACTGTTGCTGAGGAAGAAAGATAAGCCTAAAAACAAAATGTTTAATCCATTTTTTTTTACTTGTCGTAGTTGAGTGATATCTGACAAATAGTGGTCTTTTGTGTAATAATTGTTAAATGGTAATGAAAAAAAGTGGTGAAAACAGAGGAAGGTGGCCGGAATGAAAATGGCTGCTAGGAGGTGACATTACTACCCACCAGGTTTGACTTGGAAGCAGTCAAGCTTTCAAACTTGGAAGGTTACCAGTAAGTGGAATGATAATGTTATGGTATCGCGTTATTGGTGTGGGAATTTAGGAATTAGGCAAGTTGTGGCGTGGCTTTGAGTTTTACACCATAATTATGGTTTAAATAAAATACTCTACAGCAATGGGTATGTCCAAAATAGCTTTCTAGTGGTTGTTGTCTCTTATTTTTTTAAATATTGACAAGGTAGCATTGTAAAATAATTCTTTTTCAAAAAATATTGTGGCTCGGGTCAAGCGGAGAGGGGGAGTTTTAGCATAAATGTCTTGTCTAAACATTTATGGAATTCCCAATTAATTAATTTAATATTACCGTTCTTGTACTCATAATGTGAAATTTAGGATAGAATTCAAGAATTCTTAATGCATGTGCATTTAGGAAAAAAATTTCTAAGATATAGATATTTCGAATTGTTTGATTAAATTCAATTAAAAAATTATAAATTTTTATTTATTTTTTTGAGTTTAAAACATTAAATTTTAATTTTTTAAGAATAAATATTGAATAAAATAAAATTTTAATATCTTATGAAATGTTAATAATAATAAATTAATATGATCAAAATAAAAAAAATTAATAATTTTTTTTAAAATAAATCAAACACTTCTTTTTTTTTTATTAAAAAATTAAAAAAATTCAACCATTTTATTTTGGAAAGCACATGTCCCTCTTTTAAAAAAGCCTATTAAATACTGAGTTTTATATACTTTTAAATAATTATAAAATATTTCAATTAGCTTATAAGCTAATTCGAACACCCTTTTAATATTCAACATTTGGCCTTGTACTAAGATCTAGCAAACCAAATGAGGAATAAACCAAAAATGTAAAATTAGACTTCTCTTATTATTTTCAGTTCGAATTGGTTGAGAGTTTGTTTCTTTCTTTATTAACATTTAGTCCCGATTCAATTTCAAGTCCCCATTCTAGATGCAGATTTCCAGCTGTTAATTTTGCTTTATTTGTATTAATGGCAAGGGATGTATTTAGCCGCACATACAGAACTTCATGAGTATTTCCAGGATCTGGATATGCTTTTTGGACACAAATATCTCTTTAAGTTTTCATTTATACATTCTTTATACACATACATATGAACATAAGGGCATCAAACTTTTGGTTGCCTGGTGAACTCAATGCGCAGCAGCAACTTGCGAAATATGAGATTTCTACTCACAATTCTGAATGCATTTCAGATGAATCATTGCCAGCGCTTTTCATGTTTGTTGAACTGGAGTCCACTTGCGCAGTTAATCTTGAAAGAATCAGCCGAGCTATGTTCTCAGCTGCAACAGCACTTGTCTCCATTGTGCTAGCTGCATTCTCAAAAGCATTAACATAGTACAGATGATTGTCGTCTAAAATAAAGGGAGCATATATCTCGGGTGCTTGGTAATGAGGATAAGCAGCCCAGTTGATCTTGATCGTCTCCACTCTCACACTGTCAAATCCAAAGGGCGAGAGAAATAAAAAGAAAACAAGAAAAGCCAATCAGAGAAAGCAAATACGCACATATGCATTGAGAATCCATACCTTGTACTCTTTTCCAGGAATCAAGTTTTTTTTTTTCTTCCCTTTTTAATTAATACACACACACATCAAAGTCCGCCTGGTTTGAACTTTGGATCTTTCACTTTATATATGAGACTAATGCTACTAGGCTAGACAACATTTGCCTAGGAATCAAGTGATAAGATTAGATATACCAGCTACTCCAAAACTTTATCAACTTTGGATGCCTGGAATTTGATACTTAAATTGGAAAGTATTTGCAACAAATCAATTGAATTTTGAATAAAGCTTTCCAACTCTCACTCCATGCCCATAATTCCTTGCCATTGATCGCTATAAATTGTAGATCACAGCTCTCACCAGTTAAGCAAATGAACCAAATTGTATTTTACCTGAAAATGTCATCCAGTAAGGCATCTGCCATTGGTTGACGAGAGAATATCTTGAAGGTCATATCTTTCTCATGTCGCTTAAGAATACTGATGCTTGAGAAGGGTAGATCAGGCGACTCTATGGTGCCCACCAATTCTGGGATATCTGATAACTCTTTGAGACCAAAATATGCCTGATCATAGAAAATTCTTAACTTAGAAATATGGGAAAAAAATCATTACCAACTAATTGGGACATGTTAGAGGTCGAAGATATTTGATACACTCACAGGATTTAAGATGCCCCTAACAAAAGTTGCATGTGTGTGCTGCAATTTTCTTGGAGGTATTGATATTCCAGGGTTGAAAAGAATATTTAGTTCATCCAAGGGTGTTGCCACCACAGTGACTTGACAGTTGTAACTCTTTCCTTTTGTGGAGTTCAGCTCATAAACATCTCCTAGGTAAGAGATAGATTCTATTTCTTCATGAAGGTGCAAAACAACATCAGAACGGTTGATTAATCCAGCAGCCATCTGCCAGTTCCCTCCTTCAACTGACCATAAACCACCTCCAGATCCAGCCAAGGAAACTGCACCAGCAAGTCCACTAATGTTCACACTTTGCCCATAATTTATTCTTGTTATGACCTACACAAGCAAGAAAAATTTTGCATTTAGTTGAAAATAAGAGTCAATATTTCAAGCTAAAGGAACTTAATATTTCATGGGTAGCAGGAAATTAGACCTCCAAAAGAAAAATGTTTCAAGAATATTGATAAAGATGCTTTTGAGTAATTTCATGAGATATTGGCCCATATGCAAAAAAAAATATATGTCCTGCTCAAGTATCAAGTTAGTTACTTTTACTGAGACTATCATTTGTTTACAAACCTTCCAGATTTTTGAAATTTGATATTATATTGCAAAATGCAGCAAACAAAGTATCTTATGTTTTGTTAACATGCAGGAATAATGCACCAAACGAATATATTGCTTCCAAACTCCCCAGTTGTGTATGGTAACCAGGAAGCAATTCTCATTCTTGAGGACATGGTCCATAGACTAGAAGGTCTTTTCTATCTTTGGCATCGTGCAACAAGAACAACGTAAATCAGGATTAATATACAAAGAACGCAAATTAATTCAAGCAACTTAAAGTTGCAGGATTAATTCACAACAATAAAATGAACATGTTTCAAGTACCAATGTCACCCTACATCATGGACGAGTCTTCTCACATGTTCTTCAACATAAGGAAACAAATCCAAAACGTAAGCTCACTATATACAAACAATTAGGCACCAGTAAGTGGTGAAAAATCTAACAAATCTGGCCTCTGCTAGGTCAGTGAAATATGATTTTGGCACTTTATGCATATTCTATTAATAAGTTGTTGCTGTGAAAATACGCTACCATAACTGCAACAGATAATATTCATTTCTTATTTTTTTTTTTCGTCATTGCTTGAAATTTTGCCCTGAGTCTGAGCTAGTTATTCCTTTTTGCAAATTGCTTTGCTCATTAGTACTAGTAATTAGGGCAAGCTCTATCCATTACAGTATTGATTCTTACACATTTATTTATTTGATATGAACTGTTCCTCAGTTATAATGCATGAAAAAATCCTTATAGCAGAATAAAGGGAAAATTGTGTCAAACAGTACTGCAAAGGTTTAGACATCTAAATCTATGGTATAATTTAAGAGCGTATATAAATAATAAGGGGGGAGGGGCGAAGGGAAAGGGGAACGTAAGGTGTGTGTAAAACAGCACTTGTATGCTATTTAGACCATTACAAATGCTAAACTGAGAGAGACCACAAAACTGCTATCCAATACCATAAAAGAACAGTGTCTGAAAGGTCATGTACTATGGAAGCATGAATGATCTGCTAATACTGTAAAGCAGGAATCCTCACCGACAGATCAGATCATTTTGTGGAAGAGTATGAGCTACATTATTTGTGCTAGAGCTGAGATTCATTATAACAGAAACAGCCTTCAAGGGTAAGACAGTTAATGGAAAACAACATACTGAACCCTAAGGTGGAGGTGCAAAAACGATAACGTGCAGACGCATAAGAAGTGTATTTATGCAGAAACAGAGGCACAGCCAGAAAACATCAGGAGCAAATCCCAAGAAGTCAACATTGGAGAAGGAGCCATTAATTGTTCATTATTATCAATAGAGAAAAGATTAGTTAACCATAAACAGAACGAAGCAATAAATGCAATGCATAAACAACAATAAAAAAGAATTAATATCTCACAGTGACAAGCTCTTGAATAAGTAAAGGAGACAATCCAACTTCCACCAATACATCTCCTAACGTCCTTCTTGTCAGATTGTACAGTCCAGCCCATTTAAGCATCCCCTCCACGCTCTCAAACACAGGTCGGGATTCAAAACCTTCGTAATACCTCAAGAAATTATTGATTGTCGCCTACAATCATATATATAACCATATCACCACTTAAAATTAAAACGTAAAACTGTCAGCTGATAGCATCATGATAGCATATATTGAGATATCAGAGCAAAACAACATTCTCAAACGTCACTGTGCTGGTCAAATCTTGCCAACGAGAGTTGCAAATTTCCACACACATCATACAATACACATATAAGAGACATATGTCCAGACAAATACATAGACCACATATGATTAGACATATTCTAAGTTTTCAATTCAAAATAGAGAGAAGTAACAGAGTAAAACGGCTACGAAATGATTCACTTCAAGCTGCAGCAAGGACAGCATTAATTTGTAGCACCGGAGCTACAGCTATTGCACATCATTTCGAGATATAAAGAGACGCATTTGGCAAAAGTACAGATATATTATACGTTAAACAACAAAAAAACATGCGCTGAAACGACCAAACCACTCAGGCAATCGCTGTCGCACTTTGAGCATTTGAGAATTGTGAAAACATAAACAAAAACAAGAAAGAAGCCAAGAAATCTGCTAATAACCTCAACGAAGCTACTCATCCGAAAGAGAGAAAAAACCCCGTATCTCAACATCATCATAATCGAATTGGCAATCGACACAAAACGCTGGACAACAGGCAACTTGGAGTTCGAATTTATGGTCTTGTAAACAAATCTATGGCCATCCCATATCCCCAAAGAGAGAGAATCATCGGCGTGCTTAGGTTTTTTCACTTGGAGATCGAGGTATTTTGTGTAATTCAAGACGTGGTAGTTCTTGGGATGGAGAATGGAGCCGCCAGCCTCGAAAGTCTCCCCGGCAATGGTGACGGTGGCCATACGGCCCCCCACGACCCCATTTCGCTCGAAGATTGTAATCTGGCCGATTTTCTGGGAGTCGGAGTAGCGGCGCAGGAAGTGGGCCATGGAGGCGCCGCCGATGCCACTGCCGATTATGCAGACTGTGTGCGAGCATGCGTGTGAGGAGTGCAGTAAGACTAGGATACTGCAGAATACGAGAATTGTGGTTGGACGACGGTGCTTGTACATAGTATTTTGATGTTAATACCAAGCTGCAGCTGTTTAATGCTATGCTTAGATGTTCTGTCTAACTCTAATGTCGTGAATCTTCTGGGTTGTGTGTGGGTGAATTCTGAGGATGATACTGTTGTTGGGGATGAGTGGGCGGAGGTTGACTTTTCAACTGAAGGAAATTCTGGAAACGAAAACCAAAATTGATTGTTAGTGTAATTTAATTGACAACTTGTACAAAAAGACTTCTTGGACTTCTGCAGTTCTACTCATTTAAAAATAAGAAATTTCTATAGTTATTTAATTATTATATATATATATACATATTTGTATGTTCATTAAAATTTTATGTTTGTTGGATATATATATTTATCTATTTAAATATTTTTAAATTTCCAAAACCTTATTTGTTATAACTAAAAACTTACTATTTTTATTTTTTAAAGGGAGAGACAATCAGTGTAGTGATTTTAGAGTTCGATATTGCTGTGAAATGTTCAATTTGCCAACATAGCAATTCTCATTCAGCATAATTACAAGAGTTCATTGTTATTATAAAATATTTGATTTGAACCATAATTATATGTTCAAAAAATAAGTATCACATAAATAATTAGTTCACATATGACAACTGCAAATAAATTGAAACTCGTGACTTCCTCACAGTAAATATTGTAAATTATCATATAGCAATAATGAATCTTCAATGTTCAACTCAATCGTTCTTTCGAAAGCTTGATTTTTTTAATAATGCAATGGGTGACTTTCTTAGATAACATCTAGCGATAATAGCACTTAAGTTGGTTTTATTAAACAATTTTTAAATTTAAAACTTATCTGATGTAATAATAATTTATTTTGATAATTATGAATAAGAAATTTATGTTTTGAATGTTGATAAATGACAACAACATTAGATTTTTAATAACTGCCGAGGTGACGGTTTAATTGAAAAAGCCCTTATTTATATAAATTAGCCCACTGTCTGGGGGCCATACATAAAAAATATAATATTCATTATCAAATTTGTTCGGTAACCAAGAGTCGTTGACGCCCTTAACACTTGCAATCAGCGGATGTAGTAATTTAAAACTCTAGCTAAAAATAATTTGCTAAATTAGAACAATTGTCATTGAAATATTCAAAACTCATTAAATTTAATATTATATATATATAATATAATTTTTAATCTGACGTTGCCATTTCCTACAAACTGCTAATCCCACATGTACACAACCACTTGCCAACCTGGAGTAGAATGAATCCACACAATATAAAAAGCTCTACACCGCAGACTTGGAGGGAAAATGAACATGTTTTAGGGGATAATAATTAATAAAAATTAACAAATTCACCAATAAAATAATAAAAGATTGTATATCATTTTGTTGATAAATAATTAATAGTTTTAAAATCTCAAATTCATGAAAATGGTTGCCATATATGGAGGATAACCATACTAAAATATTTTATATTTTAAAAATTAATTTACCTATTGATCATATTAATATATATAATTTCAAAAATATATCGAATAAAAATAATTTTCTCCATATTTCTTATTTATTTTTAAGATTCAAATATCTTAAAGATCCATATATGATTTGCAAATTTGAAATTAACAATTTCCGATCATACTTTATAATTTATTTAAGCTATGGCGATTATCTTCAAGAATAAGTATGTCCCAATAAAATCTTCATTTGATATTGTTAAAAATGAATTACCTTCTTTAAGAATTTAAAAATTTGTAATTCACTTTCAATAGTACAAGGAAAAATAGATCTAATTATAAGATAAAATATTTTAATCATTAAACTACTTTTGATTTACCGCATTTGTTTATTTCATGCCTATAACATCTCGAATTAGACATCTAAAAGATCTCTAGGAAAAAAATATCTATTTTTGTTTTTTTGGTAATATATGCTTAAAATTAGATATCTTTTAAAAATGCAATATTTACTTATAAAATAGGACTTTCTTTAATTAATTTTTTTTTATAGAGAATCCGTATGCATATGTATAAATGAAAAAAAAAAATTCTTGCCCCTTTTAGGATATTTTTCCTACAAAGGACGAGTGGACTGTCGCTAGCCGTTTTCTCCAAGCCCAAACTTAAAATTTAGCGCCGCTATTGTTCAACAGACAAACACCATCCCTTTCACGAATCACGACACTGCCGCCAAAGGAAAAGAAGCACACGCTGAATGGATCTAGAAAACATTCCGAACAGAGATTGTCAATTTATTTCCACTCTCTTTTTGTTTGATACACATATACACACAGTTGTTTATACGCGTCATCAATGATTGGAGACATACATGCCTACAATTTGGAGAGTAGGCTGCTGGTTTGGCTCTTTTGCTGGTTCTCTCGTGTGGGTATTTATCTTTATTGGCTATTACTTAATTGTTAGAGTTTTTTCTTTTATTAAATTATATTAAATTGTGTGGGTTTTCTTTGTTTGATTTTAGAGCGTTGCATTTTGGTTGTTTTCGTTTTCGAATAATTAAAGAGTTTGCCGGGATCGGATGTCTGAATGTTCTTTGATATTTGAAGTCAAATGGGGTGTAACGAGGAAAGACAAGATGTCTATTTTTTATTTTTATTGTTTTATTTTCTTCGTGATGAGCGGCTATAAAGACAGGATAATGGAAGGAGATGGATTAACCCTTCTATTTTTCTTTTGATATTTGGAATTTTGGGAGGAAAGGAGCACGGCAGATAAGATGATTACTGGGTTCTTTTAGGAGCTATTTTGTGTTGGATGCTTCAACCGAGTTGATTTAGCTATTTGGGTTTGAATTAGCATGGAGGCCATTTGATTAATTTGTAACTGTCAATTGAATAGCTGACCTAGAAATTATATCGCGAAGGCACTGTCTATGTGGAATCATGTAATAGTTGCTGTGAGTCATAAAGTATTCTAAACGAGCTATTGATTTGTAGAAAATAGGCTATATTTCCTTTTTTCTTTTGATAGTTTGAAATGCTAACAATTCTGAGGTTTTTTGATATGTCAATCTAACATTATTGCACTTTTATTGTTTGTTAGGTTTGAGAATACTGTTGTGGCGCCTTCGCAATACCCAAATTCTGCCGCCACTGTCGCCACCACCATCTCCCAATATAGAGCTGATGGAGTTCTCGGGGTTGGAGGAAAAGAATGAACTTACTGTCCATTTCCTTCACCATCTCCCACTCTACCAGTCTTACCCCACCTTCCACCTCCGTATCCTCACCTCTCCCTCTCCCGATTCCTCCAAAATTACAATTCTGTCCCTTCCTCTGTCTCCTCTATTTCTTCTCTGCTTGGTCCCCAGCTCCTTAACTACTCTTCCTACTTTCATGGCTTCAACTCTCTTCAAATGCTTCAATCCCAGACAAAAAGTTAATCATTGTGTTTTTTCCCACAGGGGAGAATTCTGATCGTGTGGGTTTTTCTTTACTTTCAGTAAAAGATGGGATTTTGAGTGTTCATTCTCAAAAGCGCAATTTTTTTTGGCTTGCAAAAGAGGGTAATGCGAATCACCAACGAATCATGCAGTTATTGGTCAATCCACTTGATGGATTTTGCAGCAACAAGAATGGAGATGATATATTTGGAGATATTTGTAATGCTAATAAACGTAATAATGCTGTTGCTGTTGTTGGTTTTTTGATGGTTTGCACTGATTATTCTGTTTATTGATATAGAGTTGGAATTAATACTCTCTGTGTTTTCTATTCATTTTCCAAACCTATGTTTCCATTGAATCAATGGCCATCAATTAATGAAGCTGAATACGAATGTCTCAGACACAAGACCAAACAAATTGGTCGGCAACAAATGAAGCTAGAAATTGAAGTTCCTGTTTAATTGAGCTAATACATTTGTTCCCCAATTCTGTTATGCGCAAATGTTGTACTCTTGTTGTTTTCTGATGTGGAGCTTCAAATTAGAAAGTGAAAATAAAGACACAACTTGAAGTAGCAATGATCTCATAAGTTTTTCAATAGCTTGGGATATGCATGTTTTAATCCTTGTAACATCAAGAATAGAGCTATTATGGGTTCATTAACTTTTCTTTATTTTGAAGATGGATAAATCTAGAAAATTTCTAAATTTTTCTTCCAAGAAAAAGAAGAATGACTCGAAAAATACAACTTTGCCCCTACAATGAGAAGTACAACTGTGTATTCCACGCATCCAACAAGAACATGCTTCACTTTCTTAAATTGAGAAATTTGGAATGCAAACACTTGTGTGGGCAGTTAGTAGACAAGAAATAATTGAAACATGCCCTGCTTAAGTTCATCTAATTCATGTATGTATCTACATTGCCTTATACCAAATGCTTCATAGCCGAATTTCTATGCTACCATTGATGTTCAGACACTTAATCTGGTTGAAAGAATAGAGAAGCTGGATTTTGAGAGAGAGATATATTTATATGCCTTAAATTTGTCAATTTGACCTGATTTGCGAATAAAATACATGCAGGACTAGGGAATTATCTTGAAAATGGCATGCACGCTTTTGGGTACCAAAAACACTTATCTTTGGAAAATTTTTGATCTAACCGATTGTTCAGAAGTACTCTTCTAACGTTGTCGCTTTGTTGCTGGGAATCCATTGTCGCAGAAACTGACATCACTTTTGTCCTGTGGTGATGAGGGCATTTCTCCACCACCTCAACATCCCACAAAATCTTGTTCCGAGTCTTACCTCGATGGGGAATGTCATGTGTTATGGAGTTTCTCCAAGGGGGAAGGCCGCTATTGGGTCGTAAATATTTGCCCCACACTGATCTCAGCCGGACCTGCATTCCGTCCCTCAAGGGTTCCCATTCCGTTGCAGAATCACATTGGGACGGCCACGTTTGGATGACCTTTTTCCCTGTGCCTCCTGGAAGAAACGGTACGCTTGAGGCCGTTAGGTATGTGCCAAAACAGCTCTTAAGCCGGATACAATCTTTTCCTTCAACAAATTCCACCACCCAGAGCGCGCTCTTTGCTGATCCATCTCGGCCTAGAAAGATGGTCGCACGGTCTTCTCCTGCTACCAGGTATTTGTCCTTGTGGCTGATAAGCCGGACCGTTTTTGCTTTAAGGAAAATATCCATTTTTCCCTGCTTTTGAATTCAAGGAATGATGTGAAATGGAGGAAAGATTTCTATTATTCCTGTTTGATTCCAAGACAAGAAAAAATGTTAATCAAAGACAAGATATGTTTAAGAATAAAAAAGCATGAATAGCATACATGTTTGGTATCTCGTAATAATTATAATGCATTACTTGTAATCAATCAAATGCAGGAGGATGGATGGATTATTGATTATTGATTATTGATTATTGAGCCTTGCAAGCCTCAAAGAGTTTAGCGAGAGAAAAATAGAGGTTAAAAGGCTAGATTACAAGAAGGCCTTCACGCAAACACAGGGTTTTGACGATGAAGGCCAAGATTTGTGAAAGTACAAATCTTAGATGAGCAGATGTTTTAATTATCAAGTGTATATTTTCATGTTGGTTTTTAAGACATTCATCCTTTGTACGGTAGTAGTTATTCATCAATATAATGCGATATCTTTTTGCCTAAATTGACGGATACACTACATTTTCGCCTTTTCGTCTATAATTTCTGGTTGAGAATATTTATTTATTTACTTATTTATTATTATTATTATTATTATTATTATTATTATTATTATTATTATTTACCCTCTTGCACGATGTGGCTCCTGACTTCTTATGTACAAGTGAGATTGTTGTCCGTGAGACTATTTTATTTTTTTCTAACAATTTAGAACCTGAACTTTGAACTCAAAATAGCGGCATGATTTGATTCACGTCTATGAAAATAACAAATGAAGATATGCGAATTCTGTCCACACCTCTTCAAGTTAATTTGTTAAGAAAATGTAATGAAAATGTCTATGTTATCATAAAAGCACTCCAATTATATATATATATATATATATATATATATATTCAGTACCTTTTTTATGATGTTTTATTAAAAATGTGCAAAGTACTTCAAACTACAATGATGAAAAGAGCAATTCAAAAACATATGGCTATACATTTTTGTATGAATGTATATAATATGATCGATTAGATATAGTAATAATTTTATAAATATTATTGTTAAATAACATTTCTGAACATTATTTTTAAATATTATTTTAACATTTTACACCAAGAATTTCATAGTGCAAAAAGTGGATTTTATGTTGGACTACAAACATGATATATTCATTATTTATTTGTAATTTAAAAAAGGTTATAATAGCATAAGTTTCTTTAACTAAAATTGGAACAAATATGAGATGTATTCTGTTTTTTTTTAATTAAAATCAAGAAAAAAAGTAAAATTAAAACACTGTAGGATTTTTAGGACATTAAAATTTATTTTAAAATAAATGTTGGATAAAATAAAATCATGAAATTAAAAAATATTAATAATGATAATTTATAAATCAAATATAAAATATTAATTTTTAAGTTCAAATTTAAGAGTGGGCTCAATTCAAAGTAAATTGACATGCTTAAACCCCTTTTTTAAATGGATTCAATCTATTTAAACTTTTCTAGAAGAGTTCACTGATCAATGAATAAGATATATTTAGTTTAATGGTCCAAACATATACAAATAAGACATATGGTAATCAGTAATACAAGTTGTAGGTAATTAAACATAATTAAAAAATAAAACGTAATTGTAAGTTGATTAATGCAATACTTTAAATAAAGTGTACTTAACGTTGAACAACTACTACGGTTCATAATTATAGATTGCCCCAAGCTAGTACTGCATTTGCCTCATTTCTCCTAAAATTAAAGGGGAACTTAACGCATACAAAAAGCACAATATAATGAATACTAAAAAGATGGG
>JACGDI010001976.1:20667-39059 GCA_014898725.1 Jacaranda copaia
ATTAATTATTGAAGCAGAAACTCATAAATTGTGGGGACATATTTTCTCTTTTCAATTTTTAATAGCATATGTCATCAATTATGCTGTCCACACTAGAACTTGAACACATGAGAGGATAAGAGATTACTTTAGGTGAGTAGAAAAAGAGGCAAATGAGAGAAAGGAAGGACCAAGAAAATGAAACAAAGTCCAAATGACAATTATGCCCTTACTCATTGTCTAGAGCCATATTGGAAGCCACTTTATGTTTAAATGTCATGTCCAAACTACTAAATGAGATACACTTTACTAGACAAAAAACTATGTTGCTTCTCTCTTTGATAAGTTCCCACAAGATCCTTTTCTTTCTTGAGTAGTAGCATCCTCAATGATAGCCTCAATCACAGGAGAAGAATAACTAGAATCCACCCCCGACGCTTTGACAATCTCACCTGAGACTCAACTACTTTCTTTTTCCTTTTAGTAATCCTTTAAGATGGTATAACCTCTACATAACTTCTAATTTTCTAAGTAGCTCGGGAAGAGACACACCAAAAGAACTTATTAGTTTGAAATAATTATAAGAAACTTGTGTCCATCCAGATAGATTACATACTTCAGCTTGTTCAATAGCATCTAGCTTTATCATGTGGCTCCAGAAATGTTCTATCATTTTGCTAAAATTAGCCCCCGAAGTACCATACCAAGACACTAATCCCTTTTTAGGAGATTTTCCATTCAAGGGCCAATGCCAAGAGCAAATTAACAAAAAATTAACATTAAAATGGTAATTCATATTAATAAAGGACAACTCAAATATTATTTTTCGTATGATAGTCCAAATAGATTTCTAGTTATCAATGAGTATAAATGTATTAATACCTAAGGCATAGCACTAATACCGCCATGGCTATAAGGCTTATTACGTATATATATAAACTATCATATTTGGGTACATTTGGATTCAAACAAAAGATAACTTTTTCTTTCTTTAGTCGAAGTTCCTTTTTGGGTTCAACCATTCCAGCTTCATTTGAGTAAAGAGAAGTAGAATATGCCAAGATGACTTACTTTGTGTTCTACATTTCTTCCCATGAAATGTCCACCAAATAAATTATAATTTCACTCCAAATGAACATTTCATTTGAATTCTCCCTCCAAAATTAATTCTTCATTTTAGTTAAATTAAACACTTCATCTAATTAAACTTTGACTTAACCTTTAAGTTAACTAACTTAATTCTTTAAGCTAGTTTTGTTAACTTAATGCTTTAAGTGAACTTGACTAATTGATGGTCATGTGGCATCAAATTAAATTAAAACTTAATTTATAATTAGTCTTTATTTAACTCCTTAAATAATTAGATCAATTTAACAATTAAATCGATCAAGTCAAGATGATGAAAAATTGTGTCAACCAATTCCCTCAATTTTTGGCCACCTTGGAATTCTTCTAACACTTAGAAAATTCTCCTCACTATTTAGGATTGCAGATTGACTTTTGTGTGTGACCTATTAGATTCTACCGCTCATTGGACATGGGATCAGAACCTTTGTGGCTTTAAAATATCCTATATTCATGTTAGTTTAATTCCTTTAAACTAACCGACTCAATTCAATTAATTTCTATTAATTGAAGAATACTCAATTTACATGGTCAATGTCCAATCTCAAGCCCATGGAGCCCAACAATTGGCTGAATTATGCTTTTGGTGAACCATTCTAACTCTACATGTACCAAGCAAATACCATCTTTTCATCTGCTATCTCCATGAAATAGGCTTAGAACAAGATATTTGTTGATTTCCCAATATCCTCAATGTTATGCATCTATTCTTAATATTCGATTCAGATTTGTGACCTCATCTTTGGAAAATCCCTTTTCTAAATTGTTACACTGCCTTGGCCAAGGACTCCTTGGAATTAACCATCATAGAATGCATAGATTTTGCACTCGCTCTTCACAAAGATGAGGAGTCAAATCCCATCTTGTATCTCATAAACCTTCATATCTAAGTAGCTCATGCCCAATCACCACCTAAACACCTGCTAAGTGGCCAAAATTGAGTCAAAGTATGAGGACCTAAATACAAGGTTACAATGGATCCTTGTGTCAAAGGGTTAATGATATGCACTAGCATAAGCTAGAAAACTAGCTACTATTAACTTGCCACTATGGCTATCAAGTGGATTCTCCAAGCGGGTCTCTAGTGCCTTATTCTTAACAAGCACCCATCAACATGTACCCATATCACATATGATTTTCTCATGGAATAGAGCAACATCCAACCTTTAGATTATGCATCATTAGTGCAAGTCTATATGTATCTTAGATGCCCTATATCATAAGATTCTATGACTTGGGATATTTAAGATCATGACTGTGTAAAATTTATTCCATCTAGTGCATGACCAAGTCCCATAATCTTGTGTGATATGAGGGCTTCAACCATATATGCTAGTGAAGTAATGTAAGCATAAGATGAAGATGGCCATTTAGAAAAATACCATTCAATTAAGATGGTATCACAAGTGAAATAGTTTACATGCCAATCTAATTAGCTTGCAGGGCACTATTCCAACAATCTCTCACTTATCCTAAAAGCCAATTACCCATAGTCTTAAGACCCATCTTTATAAGATGTCCCTCAAAGACCTTTTGCGACAGGGGTTTGGTTAATGGATCTATTATATTCTTTTTGAAGGCAACTCTTTCCACTCGAATGTCACCTCTACTTATGATCTCCTGAATCAAATGGTATCATTTCAAATTGTGCTTGGATCGCTTATGAGATCTTGGTCTAAAACCAAAGTTGTCTTTATAAGACAACCTCAAGCTCTTACATGCTAAGCACTTCATCTAACTCTTGGAGAAAGTTTTTGATCCAAACATCTTCCTTTGCAGCTTTCAAAGCCGTAATATATTCTGCCTTAGTGGTGGAGTTAGCTATGGTGTCTTATTTGGAACTCTTCCAACCCATTCATTAAGGCAAAATATGAATCCAAAGGTGGATTTTAATTAATCTACGTCATATTGGAAACTAGAATTTGAAAACCCCTCGGGTTTCAATTCTCCATTGTCATATAACTAAAAATAATTCCTTAGTTCTTCTCAAGTACTTAAGGATCATTTTTACGGCTATCCAACGACTCTCACCAAGATTGAATTGGAATCTGCTCGTAACACTTAGAGCATGTGCCACATCCTGTCTTGTATATTGAAACTATATATAGTATGCTCCCTATGGTGGATGCATAAGGTATCCGAGACATCTTTTGTCTTTCTGCCTCTGTCTTAGAGGCCATAAACTTAGAGAGACAAATACTATGTCCCATGGGAAGAAATTCCTTTTTAGATTCTTCTATACTAAATAGGTTTGGGATAGCCCTAGCGTCCTTTTTGATCTATCTCTATAGATACGTATTCCTAATATATAAGGTGCTTCTGCCAAATCCTTTGTTGAGAATTGAGTAAATAACGATTCTTTAGTATACTTTAACAAGCCTCTCTCATTTCCAATGAGAAGGATGTCATCAACATAAAGCATAATAAACTGTATACTATTTCCACTTGTCTTATTACACACACAAGGTTCATACATATTTTTTATAAAGCCAAATGATTTGACTATATTACCAAAATATATGTTCCAGCTTTGGGATGCTTGCTTTTAAGTCTATAAATGGATCTCCGGAGTTAGCAAACCTTTTGCTCATTCTCATTGGATGTAAAACCTTGTGGTTGCTCCATATAAATTTTTTCTTCAATGTTGCCATTGAGGAAAGCAATTCTTACATCCATTTGTCATATCTCATTTTCATAATATGTGGTTATGACAAGTAAAATCTGAATGGACTTAGATGTTGCAACTGGTGAAAAAGTTTCTTCGAAATCAATATCAAGTCTTTGAGTATAACCTTTTGCCACTAGTTGCGCCTTAAAGGTCGTAACCTCTCCATCGACTCCTAGCATTCACTTATAGATCCACTTGCAACCAATGGGAACAATTCCCTTTGGTGGTTCTACCAAAGTCCATACTTTGTTGGAGTGTATGGAGTCCATTTCGAGTTTCATGGCTTCAAGACAATGTCCTAAGTCTATATCCAACATAACTTCCTCATAGGTCTTCAGATCCATATCCATTTGGCCCATTTCATAAAGAAATCCAAACCATTCGCGTTGCTTCTTGATTTGATCTAACTTATGTAGAGATTGTGTGTAAGGTTCATTACTTGTTTCCACAAGTTGTGGGATTTGTTGATCATCTTGAACTTCATCAATTTTTTTTTTTTTTTGAAGAAGTAGAGGATTAGGCTGCCTCTATCCAATTTTATCAATATCAAATAAAGCAAGTACAAAGTTTGGGCATATAGCCAATGCATCAATATTTGGGTATATAGCAAGTATCTTAGGCGTTCAATAGGGTAGGCTTTTGTTCTAGGGTTTATTCAATATCGAATTGTGTGTTTGGGGGTTTTAGGATCATTATACTCTAGGGGTTCCACTTCAGTTGGTATCTAGAGCCAACTTGAGATAAATTCCTATTTACCATGTTTTTTTTTCCTGGCCAAAAAAAAAAAAATTAAAAAAAATGTGATCATAAATTGATTGTGGTTTTGTCTTTCTTTTGCAATATTGTTTCATATTCTTGTCTTGGAGAACACCAATTGAACACAAAAAATTGAGTTTGGAGAATACTATCCACCCCAAATTGCTCTAATTTTGAGATATTAACGTTATGGTTTTTGAGTGATTCAATTTGAGGAGTTTTGACCTAGGATTTCAAATTCCAAATTTTCATTGCATACGTTAAATTGGCTATTTTTAATTGCTATTTGGAGTTGATTGTACATCAATTGGGTCAGAATTGAGTCATAACTGGCCTTCCATTGGGATTGACCAAATCCTTTACATACTTTCTATTTCATCATTTTTACTCACTCTTTATGTTTTCTTTCTTTGTTTTAGCCTAATTTTGCATAGGAGTTCACATTAGATAAGTAACATATTGCATTCTTGTAACTTAGTTTGCATAAAAATCACATGATATTCTTTCTTGTATGTCGTCACATTATTTTTCTTGCTGGTCACATTTACTTTGCCTCTAGACTTTGTGCTTTTCTTTCTTTGTTAGATTTTTTATTGCTACTCCCATATAATAAATACTACTTGTAAATTTGCTTTGAATTGAATTAATTTGATTTCTAAAGTGCAACATTCATTGCGCTCAAGAGTAGTAAAAGACATAAATAGGTGAGCACACAAAGAGGGCAAAAGCTAGAATTGGGTGCAAAGGTGAGGGAGTGTTTTTATGACACTAGGTATAAAGGTGATGTAGAGGGCATTTACTAGTCAATTTCAGAAGTTACAACAGGCTTGATGAGATGGATGAGTGGAGAAAGGAGGTGGCACAAAATATTTCTGTGAATGTAGACAAAATAGGCCTTCATACGTGTTTACTCAGGACATGTTTGAGGAGGAGTTTGATGATGGTAGTTTGGCTAAGAATAGAAGGGCTGAAGCTAGACTCAAAGCTTGGAGGGATAACAACTTAAATGCCATCAAGATGAAAATTCCCTCATTTAAAGGGCAAAACGATACTGAAGCATACTCGGAGTGGGAGATAAAGGTGAAGTGGAACTTTTATTGCCATAACTACTCTGAAGAGAAGAAGTGAGACTTGCAGTAGTTGAATTAACTAATTATGCATTAGTTCGATAGGATCAATTAGTGTAGTCAAGGAGGAGAAATGGCAAGAGCCCTATTGAGACTTGGGCAGATATGAAGGCCATTTTAAAGAAAAGATTTTTTCCATCTTACTATTATAGGGAGATACACCAAAAACTACAAAGACTCATTCAAGGGTCTAAGCCTGTTGAGGACTACCATAAGGGGATAGAGAGGTTGATGATTAAGGCCAACATAGAGGAGGATACATAAGTGACAATGGCCAGATTTATTAATCATTTAAATAGAGAAATTGCTAATGTTGTAGACCTACAACATTATGTGGAGATGGAGGATTTGGTGAGTATGGTGATGAAGGTGGAGAAACAATAAAACCAAAGAGGGGTGGTCCAGGCATTTCAGAATTCCAACTCAAAATGGGGTTCAAATTAGCAAAAATATGATGAAAAGAAGAGAGATAGGGGCTTACGTTCCAAGGAGAAAGGGTGGATGCATCAAGGAACAAGGATAAGAAGTCCATTCTATAAAATAGCACTTCTAATTCTTCTTCTCCCACTACTACTTCCTGACGTAGGGATATTAAGTGCCTTAAATGTCAAGGTTTTGGTCATTATGCATCTGAATGTCCAAACAAAAGAACTCTAATTCTTATGGGTAGTGAAATTATTTCTGAGTCTAATGGTAGTGATAATGATATGCCACCTTTAGAGGATGTTACTAGTGATGAAGATAATATTGATTATGCTGTTCACGGTGAATCACTTGTTGCTAGGCGTGCATTGAACTTGAATGTTAAGGAGGAGAGCTTAGAACAAAGAGAAAATATATTTCACACCACATGCTTGATAGGTGGAAAATAATTTGATGGGGTAGTTGCACAAATTTGGCTAGTACCACTTTAGTTGAGAATTTAGGGCTGAAGTGTGATAAACACCTTAATCCAAATAGGCTGCAAACTAAGTAACAAGAATGCAATATGTTACTTATATAATGTGAACACATATGCAAATTAGGCTGAAACAAAGAAAGAAAACCCAAAGAGTGAATAAAAATGACAAAACAGAAAGTATGCAAAGGATTCAGTCAATCCTAATGGATGGCCAATTATGACTCAATTCTGACCCATTTGATGTGTACAATTGACTTCAAATAGCAATTAAAAATAGCCAATTTGACTTATGCAATGAAAATTTGGAATTTGACATCCCCCAGACCATATAGACCAAGCACATGATGATGGGTTGTCCAACTTCATTCTTTTGGCTTCTTGACATGCTGTTATCTTCCTTAGCCCATTCTAGATACATCTCTTCAACAAATGACTTAGCCAAATTTGCAAAGCCATCTTTCAAGCTCTTTGCTTTTGCTTTTGTGATAGGTCCCATTGGTAAGTTGCAATCTCCATTTTGCTCTCCAATGCCAAAATAACCATCTTGCTCTCCAGTCCTCCAATGCAAAAATAACCATCTTGCTCTCCAGTCCTCCAATGCACATCTCTCTCTCTCTTCCATGTGCAAGACATTGATTTGGAATATAATGCTATATATCATGTTCTGCTTCCTATCCCTATAGAGTTTAGATGTTATGTTGTATTGATTATAGGCATCTACTACGTTTTTTGCTCAAGGTTCAAATTTGATTATGAATGCGTAACCAAAGAAGACATGAAGAAGGGCGTTTAAAGAGCAATATAGTGGTGAAGAAGAGAGAGTTTATTCCTTTTCACTAGTGAATTGCATTGTTATTTCTTATGCTTCTTGGCTTGCATTTAGTCATGTTCTCACAATTTCCTATCAGGTGCCATAGCTACCACAAGCAAACCTTGGATTCAACCAGTCCCCACTCAAATTTAAAAAATATCGGATGCTTACATGATTGTTTATATATGTGAGGAAAGAAAAGATAAGTAATTTTTCTTGCAACCAAGAATTGGGGGAAAGAAGCTGGCCAAACTTTTAGCCCCTTTTGTATAAAAAAAGTCATTACCAAAATATTGAAGCACTTGTTTTTGTTCTTCCTGTGCCTACCCCCTGCCCCCAATTGCTCCTAGTAGGGATGGGTGGGAGGTGCCTCAATCTATTACCAACACCTAATTTTAACATAGTTTTCATAAATGTTGTCGATCACTTTCTAAGAGGGGTTGAAACAATTCATCTTGGCTATCATAACAGTTTTACTCTAATGTTTTGCTTAAATGTTGTGTACTGGAACCATGTACCACTTGGAGCCAAGTTCATGTAAAACATTTACCCTAGTTTATGTCTTGTTGTTGTAGAAGTTTAAGCTAATGACTACAAATGAATTATCATTGGGTGATCTTCAGATCTAACTACTTTATCGCCTGAGAGGACATCAACATAGCTTTTCAATTTCAATGGAGCATGGGATTTTGTTAATTTTGGCATGTTCATATGAGAGCGGGGAGTTGCTATTTTGCCTATTTCAAATGAGCTCATTGGAGGTCTCTCAACCTAAGTGAATACTATTGGCATACTTTGCATTTTTATCTAATTTTCTTTTGTTTTACGGTTAATGGCTCAGTCCTATCCACGTTCTTTCTAGTCTCATTTTGTTTCAAGAGCGTCCTTCTAATCATCTCATTTATATTGGATTTTGGAGAAGAAGTACGTATAGAAGTTCAAACTGAATAAGAATAATGAACAATTTTAGCTTGAGGCACAATCTGTAGTCAAATTCAATCTAAATACAAGGACACGCAGGAGGTACAGCCCATAGTAAAATTCAATCTAAAGATACAAGACATATAGACTTTTGTTTTGTACCTTATTTTGTGTTCTCTTTCCCGTAACATTTTGTAGATTTGTATTAAGCCCTTATTCTTTCTTAAATCTCCATATGTGATGTAGAACCCCAAGGATATATTAATCCTGAAACCCCAAACACACAAATTGTTATTCAACAAATCCTAGAATAAAAACCCTTATTATTGAACCCCAATATACTTGATCTTAGAAATGAATAGGAATCAGAAATTGAATAAACATTGGAAGGGATTAGTACGTTGAAAGAACATATTCAATTTCTTCATGCAACATGCAAAGTTGTTGTTTTTCTTTAGTGAAAAATGCAGAAAATAAATCAATATTCATCAAAATCTGCCATACGCATTTTGAAGAGAGTATTTTACACACATTTTCTTTTATTAGGAAACCTTTCCTTTTCTCAAATGAACCCAAACCCAGTCACCAGGTTCAAATATCACCTACTTTCGCCCCTTATTCACTCTTTGGGCAGTCAACCTTTTCTTCTCTTTTCAATCATCTCACTTGCCTTCATATGTATAATTTTATCCTTTTCAGCCTTGCGTTCACCATCTAAGTTTGCAATATCACTCAAAGGCAAATGAGTCAAATCCAAAACAGTCAAAGGATAAAAACCACATACAATTTCAAAAGGTCAAAACCCTGTGGAAGAATGTATATTGACCTATTTTTAGCAAATTCAATAATAGGCAAACAATCCTCCCCGGTTTTCAAATTCTTTCTTACAACAACATGCAACAAAGTACCCAAAGTTCTATTTACCACTTCAGTTTGTCCATTAGTTTGTGGATGACAACTAGTAGAATAGAAAAGCTTAGTAGCTAACTTACCCCACAAAACCTTCCCAAAGTGGCTCAAGAACTTAACATCTCTATCAGAAACAATAGATCTAGGGACACCATGCAATCTCACAACTTTTCTAAAGAACAAATCAATAGTGTTAGTGGCATCATTAGTTTTATGACAAGCAATAAAGTGTGCCCATCTTGCTGAATCTATCAACCACAACAAAGATATTATATCTACCCTTTCTAGTTCTAGGCAAATTGAGCACAAAATCCTTAGAAATATCAACCCTAGGTGAAGAAGGAATAGGTAAGGGTGTTTACAATCCGTGAGGCATAGACTTGGATTTAGCCTATTTATATGCAATACATTTAGAACACATGTTCTCAATATATTTTCTCATACCAAGCCAATAGAAATGCTCATCGAAAATTCTAAAGTGTTATGCACACAAAAATGACTCATCAATCTACCACAATGTGATTCCTTAACCAACAACTCACACATAGAACAAGCAGGCACATAAATTCTATTGCCACAAAATAGAAAACTTTTATGTCTATAGAATTTAATAAATGTATCCATGCTCACATGTAATATTCAAATTAGCAAAGTCAACATCAGTTGCTTACATATCTTTAAAATGCTCAAATCCTAACAACTTAGGTGTAAGTGTAGTAATTAAAGCATGTCTCCTTAACAATGCATCAGCAACATTATTTTCCTTTCCCTGCTTATAGCAAATCACATATGGAAAAGCCTCAATAAATTCTAACCACTTAGCATGCCTTTTATTCAATTTCCCTTGGCCCTTTAAATGCTTCAAAGATTTATGATCAGCATGTATAACAAATTCTTTATGAAGCTAGTAATGTTGCCAAACATCCAATGCATGAACTAAGGTATATAATTCCTTATCATAAGTGGAATATCTAAACTAAGCACCACTCAACTTCTCACTAAAGTATGCAATGAATCATTTTTCTTGCTTTTAAAATAGCACCAATCCCTATCCCAGATGCATCACACACTCAATCTTAAAAGTCTTATTAAAATAAGGTAAAACAAGAATAGGAGCATCACACAATTTACCTTTCAATGATGTATTGAATGCATGTTCTTGTTCCTTTCCCCATCTGAACACAACTTCTTTCTTAATAATCTCAGTTGATGGAGCAGCTATAGTAGAGAAATCACGCACAAACCACCTACAAAAGCTAGCTAATCCATGAAAACTCCTAACTTCACTAATTGTCTTAGGAGTTGACCATTCTTGTATAGTTTTTATCTTCTCCTCATCCACCTCAAAACACAAGTCTATCAATGCGAAAAGTACAGTTCTTAAGGTTTGTGTACAACTTCTTCTTTCTAAGAACAGTCAAAAAGGCCATAACTTGCATTATTTGATCATCTAAGCATTTGTTGTATATCGAGATATCATCAAAATAAACAGCAACAGATTTACCCTGAAAATCACGCAATACATAGTTCATTAACCTCATGAAAGTAAGTTGCATTAGTCAAACCAAATGGCATAACCAACTACTCCTATAAGCTATATTTTGTTTTAAATGTAGTTTTCCACTCATCTGCTTTAGATAATAAAACCACCCTATCGGTAATCACTATCAAAGATCTCTTGCCTAGAAAAAAGCATTCAGAAAATATCTCCCTTTCACATAGAAACATTGCTTTTTCTCAACTTTTTCACTCTTCACTAACTCTTTCTTTTCACTCACTAACTTTTCTCTCCTGCACATCCCTCTTTCTTATTTGCACTTGTGCGGTCTTTCACCATTGGGCCTTCATCTTTATTCTTTTCTCTTATTAATTTTTTTAACCTCACTACCCGAACTCCCACAAGAAGATTGTTGAACTTTAATTTGGTCAAGGTAAACATCCTTGGGTGATAGAGGTGCAAGAGTGACTTTCTGTCCATTATGCTCAAAAGAATATCTATTCAAGTACCCATCATGCATTACATGCTTGTCAAATTGCCAAGGCATACGTAACAACATATGGCCAGCCTGCATGGGTACTACATCACAAACTACCTCATCATTATATCTCCTAATAGTAAACGCTGCCACAACATGCTTGGTAACTTTCACCTCTCCACTATCATTCAACCATTGCAGCCTATTTGGATTAGGGTGTTTATCACACTTCAGCCCCAATTTCTCAACTAAAGTGGTACTAGCCACATTTGCACAACTACCCCCATCAAATTATTAAGCTAGACACCTTACCACCTATCAAGCATGTGGTGTGAAATATATTTTCTCTTTGTTCTAAGCTCTTCTCCTTAACATTCAACTTCAATGCATGCCTAGCAACAAGAGATTCATCGTGAACAGCATAATCAACATTATCTTCAGCACTTGTAACATCCTCTAAAGGTGGCATATCATTATCACTACCATCAGACTCAGATACAATTTCACTACCCATAAGAATTAGATTTCTTTTGTTTGGACATTCAGATGCATAATGACCCAAACCTTGATATTCAAGGCACTTAATATCCTTACATGTGGAAGTAGTAGTGGAAGAAGAATTAGAAATGCTGCTTTGTAGAATGGACTTTTTTATCCTTGTTCCTTGATGCATCCAGCCCTTTCTCCTTGGAACCTAAGCCCCCATCACCCTTCTTTTCATCATACTTTTGCCAGTTTGAACCCCATTTTGTTGTTTCTCCACCTTCATAGCCATACTCACCAAATCCTCCATCTCCACATAATAAATCTATTCAAATCACTAATAAATCCAGCCATTGTCAATTCTGTATCCTCCTCTATGTTGGCCTTAATCATTAGCATCTCCATCTCCTTATGGTAGTCATCAACAGACTGAGACCCTTGAATGAGTCTTTGTAGTTTTTGGTGTGTCTCCCTATAACAGTAAGATGTCAGAAATCATTTCTTCAAAATGGCCCTCATATCTACCCAAGTCTCAATAGGGCTCTCACCATTTCTCCTCCTTGACTACACTAATAGATCCCACCAAACTACTGCATAGTTACATTCAACTGCTGCAAGTCTCACTTTCTTCTATTCTGAGTAGTTATAGCAATCAAAGTTCCACTCCACCTTTATCTCCCACTCCAAATATGTAGATTAAACATCAACAATCTTTTTGTGGGAGATTGGGTAGTGAGGTTAAAAAAAATAATAAGAGAAAAGGATAAAGATGAAGATACAATGGCAAAAGACCGCACAAGTGCAAATAAGAAAGAGGGATGTGTAGGAGAGAAAAGGTTAGAGAGTGAAGAGAAAGAGTTAGTGAAGCGTAAAAAAGTTGAGAAAAAGCAATGTTTCTGTGCAAAAGAGAGAGATTTTAAGAATGCTTTTTTCTAGGCAAGAGATCTTTGATAGTAGGAGTCTGATGATGTATTCCTTAATGAGATGCCTATGTGTTTACCACCATTGAGAAGAATTGAGCATCAAATTGACTTTGTATCTGGATCTTAAATTCCTAACTAACTAGCATATAGATGTAATCTTGAGGAGACAACGGAGCTTCAAAGGCAAGTAGTGGAGTTGCTAGCAAAAGGACACATGTGAGGAAGAGCTTGAGTTCGTGTGCTATACTTGTGCTCTTGGTTCCAAAGAAGGATGAAACTTGGTGGATGTGTGTGGATAGCAGAGCAGTCGACAAAAGTACATGGTGCATGCATTTGCACTAAGATTGATTTGAAAAGTGGTCATCATCAAATTAGGATGAAACCGGCGGATGAGTGGAAAACTACATTTAAAACAAAATATAGCTTATATGAATGGTTGGATTATGCCATTTGGTTTGACTAATGCACCTTACTTTCCTGAGATTAATGAACCATGTATGGCATGATTTTTAGGGTAAATTTGTTGTTGTTTATTTTGATGATATCTTGACATACGACAAATGCTTAAATGATCATATAATGCAAGTTATGGCTTTTTTGATTGTTCTTAGGAAGGAGAAGTTGTACGCAAACCTTAAAAATTGTACTTTTCACATTGTTAGACTTGTGTTTCTTGGGTTTGTTATAAGTCACACATGGCATTGAGGTGGATGAGGAGACGGTGAAGGCTATTCAAGAATGGCCAACTTCTAAGACAATTAGTGAAGTTAGGAGTTTTCATGGATTAGCTAGCTTTTATAGGAGGTTTGTGTGTGATTTTTCTACTATAGCTACTCCATCGACAAAGATTATTAAGAAAGAAACCGTGTTTAGATGGGGAGAGGAACAAGAACACGCATTCAAAACATCATTGGAAGGTAAATTGTGTGATGCTCCTATTCTTGTTTTACCTTACTTTAATAAGACTTTCAAGATTCAGTGCATGACGCATTTGCAATAGGGATTGGTGCTGTTTAAAGCAAGAAAAATGTCCCATTGCATACTTTAGTGAGAAGTTGAGTAGTGCTCAAATTAGATATTCCACTTATGATAAGGAATTATATACCTTAGTTCATTGATTGGATGTTTGGCAACATTACTTGCAACCTAAAGAATTTGTTATACAAACTGATCGCAAATCTTTGAAGCATTTAAAGGGGTGAGAGAAATTGAATAATAGGCATGCTATGTGGTTAGAATTTATTGAGGCTTTTCCATATGTGATTTCCTATAAGCAGGGAAAGGAAAACAATGTTGGTGATGCATTGTCAAGGAGACATGCTTTAATCACTCCACTTACACCTAAGTTGTTAGGATTTGAGCATTTTCAAGATATGTATGCAATTGATGTCGACTTTGCTGATTTGAATAATACATGTGAGCATGGGTGCATTTATTAAATTCTATAGACATGAAGGTTTTCTGTTTTGTGGGAATAGAATTTATGTGCCTTCTTGTTCTGTGTGTGAGTTGTTGGTGAAGGAATCACATAGTGGTAGATTGATGAGTCATTTTGGTGTGCATAACACTTTAGATGTTTCAATGAACATTTCTATTGGCTTGGTATTAGAAAAGATATTGAGAAAGTGTGTTCTAAATGCATTGCACATAAATAGGCTAAATCCAAGTCTATGCCTCATAGATTGTACACAACCTTACCTATTCCTACTTCAGTTGAGGTTGATATTTCTGATAGAGATGTTAAGTTCTTGAGCCACTTTGGGAAGGTTTTGTGGGGTAAGTTAGCTACTAAGCTTTTGTATTCTACTACATTTTATCCACAAACTAATGGATAAACTGAAGTGGTGGTACTTTGTTGCGTGTTGTTGTAAGAAAGAATTTGAAAACTTGGGAGGATTGTTTGCCTATTATTGAATTTGCTAATAATAGGTCAATATACATTCTTCTGTAGGTTTTTCACCTTTTGAAATTGTATGTGGTTTTTATCCTTTGACTGTTTTTGATTTGACTACTTTGCCGTTGAGTGATATTGCAAACTTAGATGGTGAACGCAAGGCTAAAAAGGTTAAAATTATACATATGAAGGCAAGTGAGATGATTGAAAAGAGAAGAAACAAGCTGACTGCCCAAAGAGTGAATGAGGGGTTGAAGTAGGTGATATTTGAACTTGATGACTGGGTTTGGGTTCATTTGAGAAAAGGAAAGGTTTCCTAATAAAAGAAAATGTGTAAAATACCCTCTTCAAAATGTGTATGGCAGATTTTGATGAATATTAATTTATTTTCTGCATTTTTCTAGGATGAAAAACCACAACTTTGCGTGTTGCATCAAGAAATTGAATAGGTTCTTTCAACATACTAATTCCTTGTAGTGGTTATTCAATTTTTGATTCCTATTCATTTCTAAGATCTAGTATCTTGGGGTTCAACCGTATGGGCTTTTATTCTAGGATTTGTTGAATATCAATTTGTGTGTTTGGGGTTTCAAGATCAATACATCCTTGAGTTTCCACATCACATATGGAGATCCGAGAAAGAATCAGGGCTTAATACAAATCTTCAAAAAGTTACAGGAAAGAAAACACAAAATAAGATACAAAGCAAAAGTCTATATGTCTTTTATCTTTAGATTGAATTTGACTGCAGATTGTGCCTCAAGCTAAAAAATTGTTCATTATTCTTATTCAGTTTGAACTTCTATATGTACTTCTTCTCCAAATTCCAATAAAAATGAGATGACCAGAGGGATGCTCTCGAAACAAAATGAGACTAGAAATAATGGGGATAGGACTGAGCCATTAACCACACTCTCTTAACTTAGAGAGTGTGTAAAGCTGTGGATGTTTCAGAGTAGATCAAGAAAACATGTATGAATACAATCACTCATTGATGCTGAGTTTCAACATGGTTCTAGTGCACCACATTTAAGTTAAACATTAGGGTAAAACTATTATGATAGCCAAGATGAATGTATCATCCTCTCTCAGAAAGTGATCAGCAACATTTATGAAAACTATGTTAAAATTAGGTACTGGTAATAGATTGAGGCACATCCCACCCATCCCTACTAGGAGCAATTGGGGATGGGGCCAGGCATAGGAGGAACGGAAATAAGTGCTTCAATATTTTGGTAATGACTTTTTTTATACAAAAGGGGCTAAAAGTTTGGCCAACTTCTTTCCCCCATGTCTTGGCTGCAAGAAAAATTACTTATCTTTTCTTTCCTCGCATATATAAACAATCATGTAAGCATTTGATATTTTTTAAATTTGAGTGGGGACTTATTGAATCCAGGGTTTGTCTATGGTAGCTATGGCACCTGATAGAAAATTATGAGAACATGACTAAATGCAAGCCAACAAGCATAAGAAATAACAATGCGGTTCACTAGTGAAAAGGAAAAAACTACCTCTTCTTCACCACCATATTGCTCTTTAAACGCCCTTCTTCATGTCTTCTTTGGTTACACATTCATAATCAAATTTGAACCTTGAGCAGAAAATGTAGTAGATGCCCATAATCAACACAACATAACATCCAAACTCTATAGGGATAGGAAAAAAAACATGATATGTAGCATTATATTCCAAATCAATGTCTTACACGTGGAAGAGAGAGAGAGAGAGAGAGGGAGAGAGAGAGAGAGAGAGAGAGAGAGAGAGAGAGAGAGAGAGATGAGCACCGGAGGGCGCTGGAGAGCAAGATGGTTATTTTGGCATTGGAGGGCAAAATAAAGATTGCAACTTACCAATGGGACCTATCACAAGAGCAAAAGCAATGAGGTTGAAAGATGGCTTTGCAAATTTGGCTAAGTCATTTGTTGAAGAGATGCATCAAGAATGGGCAAGGGAAGATAAGAGCATGTCAAGAAGCCAAAAGAATGAAGTTGGACAACTCATCACCATGTGCTTGGTGTATGTGGCCTGACAAGGCCCGAGAAGGCCAAACGAATTCCCAAACGTGTGGGACTCATGGGGAAAAGAAGAAGTTGTGACCAAGTCAATCCCTTATCCCTAATTAGATTTGGGCTTGGATTATTATCCGTAAGCTTAGTTTATGAGTATAAATACTATCTTAAAAATGTGTATGGCGGATTTTGATTCATATTGATTTATTTTCTACATTTTTCTTTTAAGAAAAACCACAAAATTGCTTTTTGCATCAAGAAATTGAATAGGTTCTTTCAAGGTATTAATTCCTTCTAGTGTTTATTCAATTTCTGATTCTTATTCCCAATTATTTGTATTCATGAGATCAAGTATCTTAGGGGTTCGATTGGGTGAGCTTTTATTCTAGGGCTTTATTCAATATCAAATTGTGTGTTTGGGGTTTTAGGATCATTATACCCTTGGGGTTCTACTTCAGTTGGTATCTGGAGCCAACTTGAGAAAAATTCCTATTTATCATGTTTTTGCTTCCAGCCAAAAATAAAAATAAAAATAAAAAATAAATTTGATCGTAAATTGACTGAGGTTTTGTTATTCTTTTGGAATATTGTTTCATATTCTTGTCTCGAAGAACGCCAATTGAACACAGAAAATTGTGTTTGGAGAATACTATCCACCCCTGATTGCTCTAATTTTGAGATATTAAAGTTAGGGTTTTTGAGTGATTTAATTTGGGGGGTTTTGACCTAGGATTTCAAATTATAAATTTTCATTGCATAAGTTAAATTGGCTATTTCTAATTGCTATTTGGAGTCGATTGTACATCAATTGGGTCAGAATTGAGTCATAATCGGCCCTCCATTGGGATTGATTGAATCCTTTGCATACTTTCTATTTTGTCATTTTTATTCACTCTTTGTATTTTCTTTCTTTATTTCAGACTAATTTGCACATGTTCACATTAGATAAGTAACATATTGCATTCTTGTTACTTAGTTTGCGTAAAAATCACATGATACACTTTCTTTCTCATATGTTGTCACATTATTTTCCTTGCTGGTCACATTTACTTTGCCTCTAGACTTTGTGCTTTTCTTTCTTCGTTAGATTTTTTATTGCTACTCCCATATAATAAATACTACTTGTAAATTTGCTTTGAATTGAATTAGTTTGATTTCTAAAGTGCAACATTCACTGGGCTCAAGAGCAGTAAAAGGCATAAATAGGTGAGCACACAAAGAGGGCAAAAGCTAGAATTGTGTGCAAACATAATAAGGGTTCACATCTATTTGAGTGAAACACGTGAGGGAGTGTTTTTGCGAGGCTGCTTTTGCTAACACACTTCTTGCAAGTTTTTAAAATGAGTACTATTCTTCCCAGGAGGGAGGGTAAAGAACCCTCTGATGAGGAAGCGAATATGATACTAGGTATGAAGGTGATGTACTAGTCAATTTCAGAAGTTGAACAGCAGGCTTAATGAGATGGATGAGTGGAGAAAGGAGGTGGCACAAAATATTTCTGGGAATGGTAGACGAAATAGGCCTCCATATGTGTTTGTTCAGGAGATGTTTGAGGAGGAGTTTGATAATGGTAGTTTAGTTTGGCTAAGAATAGACGGGCATAAGCTAGACTCGAAGCTAGGAGGGACAACAACTTAAATGCCATCAAGATGAAAATTCCATCATTTAAAGGTCGAAATGATATTGAAGCATAGTTAGAGTGGGAGATAAAGGCAAAGTGGAACTTTGACTGCCATAACTACTCCGAAGAGAAGAAAGTGGGACTTGCAGCAGTTGAATTCACTAACTATACATTAGTTTGGTGGGATCATTTAGTCCAATCAAGGAAGAAAAATGGCGAGAGGCCTATTGAGACTTGGGTAGATATGAAGGCCATTTTGAAGAAAAGATTTCTTCCATCTTACTAT
>JACGDI010001991.1:6276-21027 GCA_014898725.1 Jacaranda copaia
GCTTGCATTATGGTTTCCTTGTCAGGCATGTATAGCCGGCCGTTTGTCAGGTATATTTGACTTCATCAAGGACTATGATACTCTCAAAGTTCTAGAAATGAGGAAAGATACCGCAAGTGTAAAATCAGTGTTTTTATCAGTCGAATGGTGAGCTAATACTTTCTTTGCAGAATAAAACTAAGGACAGCAACTCAAAAAACCTGTACATTAACATTCATATCAGCAGTCCAAAAGTTATGTACAATCAGAGGTTATCTTCAAAGAATTTCCATCTGTCGTGATAACCAGATTTTTCAGCAACAGATAATCACTCACTATACGAAATGCCTCTGGTGCCATTGACGCTTAAACTCCAGAGATGCCTATTAGCTGATCAGAGATTGGAAGAAGCAGAACATGGACTTGATCACAACATATCGGATGCTGTTCTGTGAGAGCGATAGATTCGAATCTGAAGCAAACGAATCATGCAATTATGAAAGGGAACATATTTTAAAGAAAACTGGAGAAGAACTATATGATCAATTCAGGTTAATAAATTTAACTTGAAAGGTGATAGTTTAAGAACATCAGCAACTATTTCCCACATGCATAAATATGAGTATCATTCCAAAATATGTAAGGTTGGTGCCTCTTAAAAATTGATTGAATTACAGAAGTATATCGCTCCATACCTGCGCAAACGCATAGATGGCTCTCAATATCCTTGCATAATCAGTTCCAAGCATTTGAATGACAACATCTGCCAGCAGCGTACCCCACATCCTGCACAAGACAAGATCACAATTGGTGAATTCACACAAACTGATCTGGAGATATGTAAGGTGAAGCAGGAAATTTAACGCCTATGGCATGCAAACATCACACACGATAACTTAAAAACTAATGTGAACTGTAGAACTGTCACAGTGAGTGCTGAACTTGTAAACTAAATTCAACAAAGAACCTTTGAATAAAGAATAGCAGCATAAAGTTGGCTTAAGAAAAATGAATGGAAGTGATGGAGAATTTAACTAAAAATAAATGGATTGCAAGATGAAATACAAGCTAGCAGACCATGAAAATAGAGATTCAGCGAAACAGAGTCCTTACAAAGGGCCAAGTAATTGAGCCACACCTTTAAGCCCCAAGTACCGCGCCGCAGCAGCTTTAAGACCCTGTCAAGTGTGTTTAATATGAAAATATTTTCATAACGTCTGAACATATTCAGCATCTAGAAAAACCATATTGAAGTAACATTTTTTTTAAAATGAAACTAGAAACATTTGTCATGTTGAACTAAAGTTGTATAGACCACAACAGAAGCTGCTTTTCTCGTGGGCTACTCAAGTATCTAGAATCTTCTGTCCCGGTATTATTTTTGGATATTGTTGGTGGGTAACAAGATGTTTGGCATAGGAACAAGCATATAAGACGCTACAGCATATATGTCCAGAAAGCAAGAGAAATCTTTAAAGGATATAATGCATTCAAAAATTCAGAAAGGCTTTTTGTATAGAAAAATTACATGGTGAACATCATTGTCAAGAAAGGCATGCACCAATAAACTTAAACAACAGACTGATAACAAATATTGAAGCACTGCACAGTGATTGAAGGACTCAACATATATCACCTGCCTGGCAGCCAGCAAGCCCGCTCCAGCTTCCAGGTTGATAGCTGCCAACTTTCCACCCTGGAACCAAAATACTAGATGATTTCAGAACACACAAAACAGGAAAGCCATTTTGAGTTACATTTTTATGTTCCAGTCTCTAAACTGACATTTAAATACAGAGACTTTTATTGAGGACCTTTCTGATAGCTTCTTTAGTCATTTGATATTTTGCAGCTTCTGACAAAATCTTTCCTGATAATCTCCCTCCCAACTGCAACAACATGGAGATTGCGTCGGGGTTACAAATGCAAAAACAATTTCAAAATAAATTGAGCGAAAATCTCTCACCAATTCCAACAATTTCTCCAATGTAAGCATCCCACCGCCCTAAAGTACAAAGAGTAAGTTGATAACCAACTCATGTGGCCCCAATGGAAAGGAAGATAAGGAAAGAAGTTCTTGAATGGAAACAATAGAACCTTTAATATCATTGAGCGGAGCTCTGCTGCTCCAATCCCTAGAGCTGCAAGTTTTTGTACCTTCCATTGGCTGAGTCCTAGCTCTAGGTTATTAGACCCATCAGAATTCTTTGAGCTACCCTTATTGCTTGAAAAGCTTCCTGTTTCTTCACTATGGAAAGTAATACCACGTAAAGATCAAGATATCCAATGGAAACATCTCTTATATCATGCAATTTGCTTGTCTTACTACGCCCAAGGAAACACACACACACACACACACCCCCAAAAAAAACAAAAGCAACACAAACAAACAAGCAAAAACAAAGGCTATGTCTGGTTACATTGTGCCAAAACCAATTTGTTATGGCATACTTTTTTGCCAAAGCAATCGCTATTAATCCTAAAATACCCCCCCAAATCAATTAACTTATTACCAAAAATCCCATATACACACATATACATATCATAATATTTTATCATTATTTTTATAATTAAAAATCATATCCAATCATCACATATACATATTATATATTTTATTATTAGTTTTATAATAAAAAATATTATTCAATTTCATTTTTACCCTAAAAACCCTATAAAAAAAGTATTAATTTTACTGCTACAGTAGAAAATTGTCTCCTCCCAAAACATATCAAAATTTCCAAAACAATTTTTTTACTATTCCCAAAACATAAACAAACATACATCGTATTTTACAACACAAATTTCACATTCCTCAACTCCACTCCCAAAACTCATTCTCCCAAAACATGTAATTCTTATCCAAGCATTACCAAAAATATTGTTTGTTTTCAAGGCCAAATTTTAATCAAATAAACAGGAAACTATATAACTTGTTAATTTGCCTGTATGGATTAAAAGGATGTTTGGGTGAGCTTGTAAACTCCCCAAAACATCTTATAACATGTTTAAGAACTTATAAGTTGATAAAAAGTATTTGATAATTTTTTTTGAAAAACAGCTTATAAGATCCTAAAATAAGATATTAGGAACTTATAAACTCTTTTAAAAAAAATAAGAAGACTCTAACTTATTTTTAAGATCTTAACAAGCTCCTTCATTTTTAACCATTTTAATTACAAAATTGTCATTATTAACATCTTATAAGCTCCAAGATCTTATTTTATCCAAACACTTCAACAACTTATTTAAAAAATAAAATCTAACATCTTATAACCTCCAAAAACATTGTATAAAATGTAGGAGTTTATAAAATGTTTAAAATAAATTTAGCCAAACACCCTCCAAGTTAGAGTCATACCCCTTCAAAGCAGTTTTATCAAAGATTTCTGAAGCATGAGAACATGTGAATGGTAGCAGAATTTATGAGAGAAAGGCAACGGTTATTGGGATGAGAATGGTTTTGGAAAAGTAACTACAGCAAAGGAATGAAGTGGGGATACATGCATGTCATTGTTTATCAAAGCTACTTTTCTTTCCAACCTTGAAATTTCAAGTTTTATTCTCTACACTGTTGTTCGGCTTAGGAGAAAACTGACAATTGATGTATATGATTCACATCACCAACTCTAGAAACTCTTAATGTAAGAACATATCCACATCACTCTCTCTCTCTTTCTACTTAAAGAACAAGAATTGAACAATTCTTGCCACCCAATTTCCCTAGTTTGCTAAAGACAAGAATGCAAAAAAGAATTTTCATATGGAGATAGATTGCCAAAATATCTAGATAATCAGAACTGTCTACTTTAATTATTCATACTGCAACTAAAAACAATATATATATGCATGTGTGTGTCTCTCAAATTTGTGTGCATAAAGTTCACTGCTAAATGTCATGCCTTGGCGGAAAACGCCACAAGGTCCCAAGACAATGGAGGTCAAGGAATGTCCCAGAAAATTCTAGAACATTAGACATAGATTTCCACCATCCATTCAAGAAGTGGATAGTAAAGTTCCAGGAATAGAAGTTCTTCAGAATTTCTCTCTCTAACACTTTCTCTCTCCAATGACATCCACAAACTTTAGCTAACTCACTTCACACACAACACTTGGAAGGGAGGCTAACTTAGCTAGTGTTGCAGTGGTGCGAGTGAACAGCTAAGTGTCGCACATGAGCATGTAGGAGACAATTCTGTGACATACAGAACACAAAGTATGGAGAATAATGTAGCTTTTCAGTCAACTGGATGGGATCTCAAACTTTATTCATTATATTCTATTATCAAGATGAGAATGATTTAGGAAACATTACATCAGAGGCAAGAAGTGGGCATGCATGCCTGCCAATGCTTATCAAAGCTACTTTTCTTTCCAACCTCGCGATTTCAACTTTTATTCTCTAAACTTCTGTTTGGCTTAGGAGAAAAATAAGTGTCAAATGTATATTATACACATCACAACTCTAGAAGTTCTTAATGCAGGCACATATCCATCATTATCCCTCCCTTTACTTAAAGAACAAGAATTAGTAGATCCTTGCCACCCCAAATTCCTCTTTTGCTAAACACAAGAATGCAGAAAGGAAAAATCCATTGGAATTTTCATATGGAGAGATCAGTTAGATTGTCAAAATGTCGAGATAATTAAAACTGTCTGTTTGAATTGTTCATACTACAACTGACTAACAATATACACACACGTGTGTGTGTGTGTGTGCATGTGCAAGCTTGTATCTGTGTGTGCGTCAAGTTCACAGCTAAAGGACACAAAATATAGGGAATAAATGTAGATTTCCAGTCAACTGGATGAGATCTCAAACTTTATTGATTATCTTCTTGTTGTTCTAGATAAAACATAAAATCTTAAGGCTTGAGATATTATTCTAGAATGAATAGAAAAACCATCTTCCAGCTATGCAGAGAATTATTGATTTCCATGGATTTCAAGAAGTTAACGACTTCCCTTGGAAAGGAAGAAAAATGAAGTTTAGAAGCCATGTGGTTCGAAGAATAATATGGTGGTTCTCCATTTGATTTGTGTTTTATCGCACTCAGAATGACATCTTAAATGTAGTAAAAATATTTTGACCATTTGTTTTATGTTGATTCTACACAATATTTCAAGAAAACTTCTCTTGATGATTGATCATGTAACAAACAAAATGATTTAGCACTCATCATCCTAGATTGAATTGGAGAAAAAAAAAAAGACGAATGGGAACTTCTTTACCTGGAATATTCTTGCAAGAGATGAAGAAAAATCTCTACTTCTAGATCTTCAGCAGACAATTTGGCCGAACAAGGTATATTTAATTTTTTCCTTACTCCAAGTAATACGTTTCTATATGATGGTCTCCAACCCCTGGCATAAAATAAACACAATGAAAACTTAATTTTTTCCACTCTAGATTCATAAAATCCAAAATTTGCTCTTTTTGATTAGAAAGATGATGACCATCTCTGAACATAAGCTTTTGCCCTATAGAAAAAGGTAAAAGGATAATACACTGTGCCAAAAACCATCCTTAAGCAACTTAAGGATTGCATTGCCTCTGATACAGACACAAATATTTGATTAATTGATGGCCAGGAAAAATTCTTTGAGTTCCTAACTTCAATTAGCATTGATGGTCTCTAATGCTATTGCATTTTAAACAAAAAAGTTGCCATTTTGAAAAAATCTCAAAGGGTTTTATGATAAAGTAAGAGGTATGTTCATATACCTACACTGCATGCCATGGAAGATGTTAGCTTTCTTTTTCTCTACCAACGTAATATGATAAGGATCTCAAACAGCGAGACATTTTCCAGAATTGTCCGTTTCATTAACAATCTTACATGTATCTATTTAAATCAATTCATAAATGTGAACTGTAAATATGCAAAGAATTACTAACCAAACAAAGACAACTTTTTGACAGTAACATTGCCTCAAATTTACTTGTCTCTCTAATCATTATATATTGACAGCATAAAATATTAGCAACTACACTTAACAAACTCATAAAATGACCTTAATGTTGACCGTGCATCAGCTGCAAGAAACAGAAATCGGGATTCAAGCATTGAAATGAAATCTTCCCTCTCATCCAGGTCTTCTCCAATCACAATAGGATCAACATCAGCCCTTTTCGTGATTGATTTCAACAGTGGACTGAAGTAACTGAAATAGTAAACATGAAGGGAGGTAATGCAACATAAGAGAAAGAAGTCATATTGCTACAGAAGTTCAAACACTCAATGCACCACTTATCATGTAAAAAATGTAAAGTTACAACATGTGCTCAAAGAAAGGAATAACCTATGGAAGAAAGAAGCATTCAAATGTATGGTGTGTCTCATACCAAGGTAGTAGAACGGACTACAATAATTAGGACTTTGCTCTGGAATTATGTTAACAGGATAAATCTACTCCAAAGCTAGCTAATTTCTAAATAATCAAGCTAATTCTTCAAGAAAATTACTGTACAAAATCCAAAAGGCTCCAGTTTTATAATCCATGTGGCTGAATGAGGTAAATTTGGAACCGACTAAAGCACCTGGGGCCGAATAAAATTCTTTCAAGTTCATATAATTCAGAATCAGTTGCGAGGTCAAGCACTGATCGAAGCTCCGGATCGTATGCTCTGCTTCCACTGCCCTCTGGCAGCAAAACCAAGAAAGAAAAACAATATGAACAATCAAATAAAATTCTTTTCGATTCTCATTATAAATTGACAACCCTAAAAAACTCATTTCTTGAGAAAAATAAAGGATATACAAAAACTATAGCACATTATGATGATTACCATATGAGTATCTTGAAATTGAAGCTAGAGGGGGCCGTAACAAGACCCTTGAGGCTTGGCTATGATTTAGATTACCCCTACTTGAGTTCAAAAAGAACTGCAACATTTAAAATTCTCCAAAATTATTTCATATTCCGCTAAGTACGGGCTGGGGGCGTTCAAAATGTTTTCAAGTACTTACCGGAAAAACGCGAGGGAGGGCAAAAGGTGGGTGGTGATTATGGAGGAATTGGATATGGCGGGTGGGGGAAAGAGAAGAGAGTGGTGGTGCAGTGGCTGTTGGTGGTGGAGCCATGGGTGGCTGCAGGCGGCGCGTACAGCTTAACCACACACTCCGAGTAGTCCAGTCAAAAGCTGCCAGTGTTCACTACTGCCAAAAATCCACTCTGTTACTTTTTTATATTTTTATTTCTTTTATTTCTATATACATTAATTAGGGACTAAAATTTGTCATTTTTTTTTTTACAAATTATAATTATGGCATATAATTTTTAATAATTATTTAACAATCTAACAAGAATAATTCTGGGCTTGTAGCCTAATGTAATTTTTATAAAAATATAAATTATAATAATCACAACTCTATGATGTTATGTAATTCATCGGTCACTAATTTATCTTTTAATTTTCAATAAATTTATTTTTTGGAAGAAAACTTTTACAAACTTTTGGAAAATTTGTTCCCCTCATTTTGAATTAAGATTTATTATTATTTTTTACTTTTTAAGTAAAATTATGCGTATTATATTACATCAATGTGGATTTTTAAGATGTATTAAATGATTATTTATCATACTTAATTATTATTAAATTATTAAATAAGTTGATATAATTAATCATTTTGCTAAAAAGAAAATAAACAACTTACTGTCCCCTTCATAAATAAGTAGCCATGGTGTCACGCACTTATTTCTTACGAACTCTCGTTTGATTCCTAACTCATCATTTGCCTTTTGCAACATTAACTAAATCAACCTCCTCTTAAGTATTTAGTGTGTGAGGTAAGTTAGCTACACCGTTTAAAGAGAAAAAAATTATATTACTTTGATTCAAACTTAGATTTTCTATTGGTTACAATTGAACCCTTCTCATCTATTTATACTATTCACCATTTGAAAGGACAATGAAAATGTATTTGATCCTATGGTTCACAATATATTTTCAGCATGTTCTTTGGGACTAAATTTTTTTATAACCCTATTTGATAGAAGATTTGATGGAACTAAAGCTTCTGAACTTGATACACTACTGTCGAAAAATTCTAGTCCACTTTTTTTCCTTTCCATTTATTTTTGTAATGGGTTCAAATTTTAAAAAGAAACATATCGATTAAAATAATTATAAAATATTTTTATACAAATCTATAAATATGTACGATATTCTAAAATACTTTGAGATGTTTTCAATGTCGGACACCTTACTACGTCTCAATGTCTACAATTAAGGCTCTCAATGTCTCCAATTAAAGCACGACGACAGTGTCCCCTAATTTCGTTTTCACATTCATCTTGTCTGACGTCCAATTTGCCCAACTTTATATGGCAATTAATATAAGCATAGGAATCGGCAACTTTTGAAATTAAGCTCGTATAGCTCATCAAAATAAATTGGGTATATATATCGTCTCAAATTTATTTTGATTCGAAATTCAAACTTTATAGATATAAATATGGGATAATACCATATAACTAATTGGTCAATAATAAATTTAATATATGTATAATTATATTAATATTTTATTTTATTAGATAATTATATTTTTATCCAACAATATATCTAAGCAGACGATGCAACACCAAAGCAATTATTAGATCTAGTTGTCCCACTTCTTATAAATTTGTCTGGTTAAAATTTGGACGTTATTGCCATTATCAATTAATCCTTTGTAATCTTACGGCCCCAAGTGGGTCTACGATGTTATTTCTTTTTCGAAGGTCTCAAGATTCATAAATCTTGAAGCATCACATCCCCTCCTTGTGTGACCCATGTAAAAACTATCAATTATGTCATGCCGACAGCATATTTTCTTGAATAAATTTTTTATTTCAATTCAAAATTTTATTTTTTATTTCCACGTGATGAATATACGTAAATATTTTTTTATTATTTTTTTTCCCATCTTATGAATATGCTTTTTTTTCTCTCAAGAAACTTAATAGATATAGTCATATAGCAGTCTTTGGGTCTCCAGAGAGCCCACATTAGGAGGGTGAAATAGCACTACAAGTTCATGATACCTTTTTCTAACTCACCCACAACTTCAGACCAGCAATCAAAGAAGAGAAACGGTGAATGAATAGGAAATAGCATACAAATAATTGGAGCTTACATCAACATTATAGCACATCATCTGAAGATTAAACTGTGCAAGAATCTGTGCTGCACCAAATTAAAGGACTAGAAAATATTAGAAAAGTACAGCAACTTTGTTTAACTATTCCTCAATATAGAGTATGAAGGATAAAGCTTCAACTGATACACGACGAAATGACCTGCAGTGGGAACCAAGCACAATTCTGATCTACTCATCATCTTCTTCAATGGATGGGGCCAAGGGGGGTGGAGTAGGTTTTCTCTAACAGGACAGTCAGCTGGAACAACCAAATGTATTTTTTCTCATACTCTTCAGCAACAAGAAATGAATTATCTAGAGGTGGTAGACATAAAGAATACAAAGAATAATAAACGCTTCTAATGGCTGGTGTCCGGCTAGCCAAGTGCAAAAATCACAAGCCAGCAGAGACCAACCCATGCAATGTGATAATACCAATCACGACATTATCATCATTAATGACCGGCAAGAACTGCACTGGTGATGGTGGAGACTCCATCTTCTGCATTGCTTCAACTGCCATTGCATCAGGACCAATTGTCCTTGGGTTCCTGAAACTCCAGGAAAAAGTTTTTTTTTGAAATTTCTTTCATAAGGGGCAAGCAATAACAGATAATAGACTACATAGCTAAAATACTTTTGAAACTTATTTTCTCCCTTGTAGGTGATTGAGGGCTGTATATTTATAATCAAACGTTGAAATGTATGCACATTTAGCAGGAAAGGAAGAAGACTAAAAGCCATTTCCAATTATCAACGCAAGTTTGCCATGTAAGTATGGCCAAGTTAATAAACTAGAAACCCGTCGTAACAAAATTTATTTTCTGTTGAACAGACTTCAAAGTTCAAACAACCAGAATACTGCATAAAACTAACACGCTACTATTTCTCATTACATCCTTGGGGAAAAGGAAAAGAATTATAGGCTTGCATGCTTTTCAGGTGAAGAAGAATAAGGTAACTGTGTTCCACAGGATTTTAGATTAGATACCATGGCCCAACATGCAAAATTAGAATTTCCAACTAGATGTAGAAAGCAAGCACAACATTGCTGCCAGAGTAGTACCCTGTGCAGAAATCACTTGAACAATTTCCCTTAGGCATTTTATGCATTGCAAAGGACAGACAACAGTTTATGATAGAAGGAAGGGCATGTGGACTTGAATCAATAGACTCCAACAACCTGAAGATGATGTTATATTTCAGTCTAGTTTTGCACCAAATTGCTTCTTCAGCCATCAAGCAGAGTAATTACATTGCTCATTTTTTCACTTTTCTGTGAGCCCAATTAGTACTCTGATGAAGAAAGCCAGTTTGCCTGAAAACAGGTAAAAAAATTGGGATTCTGGCTAGAGCATAAGGATTTATATTAACAGATCCCTATTAGTGAAAGTGATTACTAACAGATCATGGACATGCAGCCACTTGGAAAGGGAACTCAACTTCATATAGAAAAAAGTATTTAAGCACAAATGCCATCCAACTCTTTGAGGCAGCAGAAAAGGAGCATAAGTCACAGAATTCATACAAGGAAAAGTTCATTAAACTGTGTTTGTAGACTTTGGAAGTGTTTATGTGGGTTAATTCTTTAATTAAGTAATTCTGCTGATTTAAAAATCTTTCTATAAATTGCAAAGATAATGGAGGAAACTTAAAATACAAAAGGATCTGAGTCATAACTACGGTTTCAGGGACATTGAACAGAATAATATACCTGTTACACATCTCTCCCACCGTAAGCTTGAAGATGCCCTCACCACTAGCTTTCAGTGTTCGTCGCAAATCACCATCAGTAAATGTACCTAGCAGATGAGAGTCATCATCTATAACAAGAAGGCATCCACAACCTTTGCTGGTCAGCTCTACCAGCTGATCCATGATTAGATCTCGTTCCCTGCACACTGGAAGCTCTTCTTTCTTCTTCATAAGATCTTTCACCTACAACCCAAAAAGGGATCATTCTAGATGAATCATAGAACACCAGTTCATATGCAGTTGAACAAATACTAATTATAAAGATTTGACAAGTGACTATAGTCAGGAAAAGAGTGAACTCATTGAATGGCATAGCTTTGAAATTATCAGAACCAAAAGTTCAGCAATCCAACATTAGACTAATAAAAAACCCACCAAATTGAATCTACTTCCACCAGATATCATGGCAATGATAATGCAAAAAACAGATCCCGCCCTCCTAAACCAATAATACAGTGCAACACTTTTTCTTTGCCTACAAACCAAGCTTCACTAACAGTTCCTCCAAATCCCATTCTTTCCCACACACAAACCGAACAAGTTTGAAGAACAGCCAGTAAAGAAAAATACACAAGATAATTTCAAACTTCAAGAACATTATTTCTCCACAAAATTTGTTCTGCATTCGCATATTCCAAAAGATCAAGCTGCAAACATCACTTTCCGACACTCGACATCTTTGTCTCATTCGTATCATGCTTCAAGAGCTAAAACCCTCCACCGACAATGATTCTCCACCAAACATCTCCCTCCAAATTCACATAAAAAACACAAATTCGAAAAGAAAAAACAGAAAAGAAAACCATTAAAGCAAACACCACGAAATTCACCTTGAAAATCAAGCTCTTCCCAATCCTCCCAGCAGGATGGTTCGCCGCATACTCTTCCTTGCTCAAATTCCTCGCCCCCATAAGTGCAATCGCCACCGTATCCCCAAAAACCATCTGGATCGCCGTAGACGTCACCGGCGCCAGATCAAACGGACACAACTCGCGCTCCAGCGGCAAATGCACGTTCAGATCGCACAACCGTGTCAACCCATTAGGCTTCACCGACGTCACAGATATCAAATAAACCCCTTTGGCCTTCGCGCACGGTGCAAGCCTCAACAATTCCTCTGAATTGCCACTCTTACTGAACAGAACCAACAAATCTTTGGATGACAAAATGCCGATGTCCCCGTGAAGCGCGTCCACAGGGGATAAAAACCCGGATTTAATACCAAGAGAGACGAGGGTTTGCGAGATTTTCTGGGCCACAAAGCCCGACTTCCCGACGCCGGAAAAGAAAATGGTGCCTTTGGCATTTAAGAGGGTCTGCGTGAAGGCTAGTGTCTGGGAAAGGTCCAAGTTTTGGAAGAAATGGTTGAGGTAGTTCTGTTGGCATTTGAAGAGATTGAGCAAATGGGTCTGGTCCAATTTTGCTTTGGCTAAATTAGCTTCCCCTTCTTCTGGGCTTGAGAATGTTAGCGAAAGAGATCCCATTTTCGTCGTCTGCTGTTCAGCTTCGTCTCGCAGGGTGATTCCAGGAAGAAAAAGGCGTCAAAACTTAAAACGATTGGAGTGTGAGCGCGGGGATGCATAAATTACTATATATATGGTAAGTTGGATGCTTTTGTGTGCGTGTGCGGCACTGTGTGTATCTATAAATTATTATTAGGATAACCAATTTATAATTACAATTATTCATATGGCTCTATTATTCTTTGTAGGATAGATTCAAGATTAAATTTTATTTCATGATTTTTGCATAAAATTTCTTTCTCAAAAAGCATTTGAGAGGCTCGGGACCGTTTGTTTTCATTTTCACAAGTCATTTTCATTTTTTTCTAAATATAAAAACAAAAAATTATATTTATTTATACCATTTTTTCATGTATTTTTATTCTCAAATCATTACTTTTTACATTCTCTCTTCATTTTCATACATTTTTCAACTCCAGTTATTATATATATCTACTTTTTACATTCTCAATACTTTTCAAATAATATTCACCACAAAATATTATAAATTCAAATTATAATTTTTTTTTCAAATAATTACATATCATATCATTAATCAAATTAAAAAACTACACAATTTTTAATACAAAAAACATCAAACATATCCAAATACATCTCATTTTCATACCCAAATAAAATTCATTTTAAACAACACATCCAAATACAAACTTATTTTCACAAACACTTTTTCTAACTAACTTTTCACTATACATTTTTTACATAAAAATGAAAACACACGAGCCCATAAGGTTACTTGATTTTATTTCTATTTCCATCATTTTTAAAATTGTGATAATTAGTTATGTGATGTAATGTGAAAATGAAAATGTATTTGGATAAAATGTAATGATTATATTAGTTTTAATAGATTATAAGTGGAGAGGGATATAAATAATGGAATGGAAAGAAAGAAAATATATAGATTATTAGGAAAAGATATATAGATTGTCGGAGAATGTATTTTAAAAATAGAAATGGAGATTATAATGAGTGAAAATTTCTAAAAAGTGATGGTTTCTGTTTCTGAAATGGTAGAATTGGTGAAAATAGGTTTTGGAAATAAAACCAAACAAACCCCTAGTTGATTCATAATTCATGTTTCAATTTTTATTTCATTTTGTTTATTTAAAAAAATTATTGATTAATTCTTATTCTTAATTCTTTTTCTTGTTTCTTTTTCGATTAAGATACAAATTCTGTTCATAAATTAGCGGAAAAATACATCATTTGAGCATCTTAATTTGAAAATATTATTCAAAAAATTCATATATAGGCTTTGTTTGGTTATGTTTCTCTATAACAATATTATTTTGGGAAAATATAACTATACATATCTCAATTTTTCCTCCAAAATACACATTTTCTAATACATACATACATATATTATATAGATTATATAATTTTATTATTATTCTAACATTAAAAAAATTACTCAATTCTATTTTTACCTCAAAAATCTAATAAAAAAGTATTGATTTGATTGTTACAGTAAAAAATATCTCCTCAAAACATAAACAAACATACAAAAAATAACTTTTACATTCTTTAATAATTCATTTTCTCAAAATACATAATAAACATATAATAAAATCAAACAAAAAAACATAACCAAACATTCCCATAATTTTTCATAAAAAAATCATGGTGGAAAATGGAAATCATGGAATAGGGGTGACAATTTTCAACAGGACATGAACCAACACAATATTATTGGGTTTGGATTGGGGGTTATTGGGTTGGATCAATATTGGGTTGACTCATAAGCAACACGAAAATTATATGTTAGGTTTCAGGTTACATGATAACAATCCAATAACATGATAACAACCCTATATCTTTTGCATTTTTAAATAATGACTTGCTATTTTTAAATAATTTAACTCTAAATTGATTTATAAGAATTAATTATTATTATTTACTATGTAAATTTTGATTACTTGGTAATATTGTGATGATTATTAATAATTGAATGAGACAAATTATTTTTCTTTGCTGGAATTTAACTTTATTGTTGTTAAAATTAAATTGTGCAAAACTTTTGGTTTAATATGAAAATTTGTATATTATTGATATTGTAAAGGAAATTAAATGAGATTCAATTATCAAATTGCTCTATAGTACAAAAGTTGGGCTGCTAAAGTATAATGTTGATTTCTTCTAACTTTTTTGTATAAATTGATTTTTCTCAAAATTTTGGTACAAATTGGTTATTTTATTAAAATTCTAATTGAACATAAAATATGTAGATTTTTTAGATAAATTATTATTGCAACGTAATAATATACTGAAACAGGTTAGGTCTGAATTTATACGAAAACTTTGAGGTTGAATTTAAATTAAAATTTATTGGATTGAATGCTTATTGCGTTGTGATATAGGATAGCCCAACAGGCCCA
>JACGDI010001991.1:21127-42396 GCA_014898725.1 Jacaranda copaia
TCATCCAGCTCTTTGCAGCATCACATTGGATTCGAATTGAACAAAATTTTATAATATTTTCATCTCAACTCAATATAAAACAATTCAACACCAATAGATTGTCACCCCTATCATGGAAATGGACCCTCATGCCTCATCCATTCAATTTGTCGGTGAGACTTGTGCGGAACGTCGGTAGCCAATTTAGTAAATAAGGGAAATTATGACTCACCGTATGTTTGCCGGAGGATGAGGATAAAATTTTCACTAAAGGGTATATTGGAAATTTTCATACATGAATCAAATAAAAAATAATAATAATATTCCCCCATTCCCCAAAAAGATAAATCTACAACCAAATAATTTTATTATTTTTCTTGTATAATAATAAACAATTCAATAATTTTTTTAAAAACTTTTCCAGTATCAAACAACATGACATATACTCAGATTTAGAAGCTCAATATAACATCAAAATTGTAAGACATTTTGTATTTAAAGAGTTCTATTTGCTAATTCTAACAGAAAAAATATAAATAAAGAACAAATTCTAATAGCTATGTTTGGTTATATTTTGCCAAAACAAACATATAATTTACTTTTTTTACCAAAAATAATAACTATTAATTCCCAAAATACCCCTTCAAATTAATTAACTTATAACCAAAAATCCCATATATACACACATACGTCTTATGATATTTTATCATTATTTTTACAATTAAAAAAATCATATTCAATTATCACATATACATCTTATATATTATATTATTATTTTTACAAAAAAATATTATTCAATTTCATTTTCACCCACAAAACTCTATTAAAAAGCATTAATTTCACTGTTATATTAGAAATTGTCTCTTCCTAAAATATAAACAAACATACGAAAATTTTTAAAAATAATTTTTTTACTATTACCAAAATATAAACGAACATACATCATATTTTTCAATACAAATTTTATATTTTTCAACTTCACTCCCAAAATTTATTCTCCCAAAATACGTAATTTATATCCAAATATTACCTATACTTTTTATCAATTTATAGTTATGGGAAATGATTCATATTGATTATTTTTTGTTTTTGCAAAAAAAAAAAAAAAAAAAAAAAACTGGGCGATATAATTGAGGGGACAACTGTCTTCTCTAGTTTGTCTTGTTTTCAAATAATACTCGCAGCAATAAAATGCATAATTGTTTGAATATGCTTGTGGGCAATTATAGTACATTGTTGATGTGGCACTATCATATCAACCTTTTGAGTCAAGATTTTAAAGTACCACATTAACGAATCATGGGATTAATCTTAGATTTCCTTGTCTAGCTATCATAATATGCGATTATCTAGCTAAAGTCTCCATCAAATGTGGTGCTAGTTGATATTTATCCTCTTTTTTAAAAAATAGACAACTTATGTAGCAAGTCATATATTAGTAATTATGATTGTAGATTATTATAGTATGTCGTCTATAAGAATTTACTATATTAAACATTTATGTTAAAATATGATAGTATCATGTGAGCGAAATGAACTCATATAGCATATCAAATTTGCTTCCTAATCAAATCATATTAGAGTTACAAAAATTAACATCAATCTTAAATTGTTCCATTCTGTAATTTAAAGTAGCATAAGCGAATCAATCGGTTTAACCTTTGCAACCATATCACAAGCGTAAGCAAATATTTTGTTGTTTCAATAACGTAAGGAATGCTAGTGGATGTTGGCGCAACTCTCTCATTGTTTCAATAATATAAGGAATGCTAATGGATGTTGGTGTAGTTAGTCAGAAACAAGAAGTCAAGCAAAGACATCAAAAAGATTGAGCTTTCGACTCTCTCTATCAATGTGAGAATTCTATTGATGGACGATTTGTAAATATCTTTGTAAGCATCCATAGGACCTGGGGCAATGCCTTGATCTCATATAGTTGTCGGTGCTGACTCCATCTAAACTTTATGCAACCATAGTCGTATTCTTGTTGCTGAAATCAATTTTAAATTGACGATTGAATGACTTCAAGTGCAAATTCTACTTTTCAATTGAGAACTTTACATCCATCTCACTTCGAAAGTTCTTCAATGTACAATCAAGTTTCTCATCATAAGAAAGTTAAGAATTTCTTTTACTTTTATAATGTGACCTAGAGTATAAGAATATTGATGTAAGTTCGATAGTAATTTTAACAATTGACTTGAGTTAGGTTGATCAATGAAGTGAGATAAATATAGTTCGATTCTTGGAGTTAAATGTAAAATTTTGAGAGTAACAAGATTAGGATAGCCTAATAGAAGTATTGCAATAATTAAATTAATGATTAATTCAAAGCTAGCAGTATAAGAAAGATAATATAAATAATTTAAAATTGCATATCTACAAATGGCAAGTAGTATTTGTAAATAATTGATATTTGACAAGTATTGGGCCCATTGACGTAGCTTAATTTGCAGCATTAAAAATACCTAAATATTTGAGGGTCCACTGGTTTTGGTCGGACCACTGGGAATCGAATATGCCTCGATTCCATGGTGATTATGAAATCTGAAATCTTCTTCCTATTCATGTCAATATCAATTGTTCTAGAAATGAGACAAGTTGAGAATTTAAAATTTTAAAAAGGTAGTTAGTAAAAATAAATTGAAAATGAATTTATATTTGAATAGATTGTTGAAAAAGCAATGAGTATATTGGGTTTAATAAATTGTGGGTGGAGAGAAATAGAAATAATAATAATAAAAAGAAAAGATAAATAGATTATTGAGAGAAAATATATAAATTTTTTAAGAATGTATTAAATCATAAAACTAGTTTGGGTATGGTAATGTTCCTATGTTTAAAGGACTCATAAATACTGAGTTATGATAATTAAAACATATTAAATCCATATAATACTATTGTAAAATTTTAAAAGTATCACAGAGGAAAACAATTCAAATTCTTAAATTTACAAATCTAGCACCTATATTTAAAAATTAAATCTAACTATTACAATCCTTAAAAAATTATCTTAAAACCATAACTAAATATTTTTAAGTAATAACTCAAACTTTAATTGAAATTAAGAAACATTTTAATATCATCTCACCAACCTCAAAATTCATTGTCCTCTTCATTTTCAATTGAGTTATCTGCAAAAAGGACTATAAAATAGTATAAATGATAAATTACCCAGTAAAATTTCATTACCTTTGCTTATATTTCAGCAAATTTAATATGTAATACAAAAAGAAAAATATATAAAAAAATAATGTCTTTCTTTCAAGATAGCTCATGTCCATTCAGATGCCCATATCTTGATATGTGACTAGTACATGACATAGTTTTAGTGAGATGTTCCATTTATTCTATCGAAATAAAGATTTGATAGTGGTAAAATACAATATTATATTATATTTTAAGTATTTACATGCGTATGTTTGAAAAAAATCATGTTGCAAGCTCAAAGGATACTAGCATCCGCATAAAACAATATTCTACCAAAAGAATAGAATTAGAACATATTATATACATTTTAATTAAGTTAGAGGATTATCGGCACCTTCAAAATTAAGAAAAGGTCTTATTAACGAGATATATCAGCTTTTTACTGATTTTAAATTAATTGGAATCAGCATTCTGAATTCAGTATTTTCTTTCAAAAGTTAAGACTACCTTATCTTATTTTTTTGCCATTAATCAATAAAGAAGAAAGTATAATCATAATTTGAAAATTTTAACTATATATATTGATGCAAGCAAAGATAAAATGAGCTTGCTTTCCTATATTCCACTTGAGCTACAAGATGCGACCCAACCTAATAGCTTAAGAGGACCAGTTCAGACGAGAGCCATTGAATTTCACGAAAGTTGAACTATTCAGATGAAGCCAACTTGCTAACTATCTTTTGTCTTAGGGATGTCAATAGGGGTAGTGGTGCCATCTCCATCATTGCCTCCATCCCCTACAATGTGTATCTACTCACGGCTTCTAAGGTGGAATTGGTATTCAATCTGGGGTGCCATTAATTTTTATTTAAAAAAGAAATACATATGTTTTCATAAAAGTTTATAATAAGAAAAATCAATACACTACATTATATAAATTTCATAAGTTTAAAACTCAAAGTCATTACAATTAAAATTAAAAAATATCAAGCCATATATAAAATATATTTGAAAATGTAAATTAAAGATCAATATTATAATATAAGGAGTATTTTAGTAATTTTACTTAATGTGTATGGTACTCCACCTCTATTTATTAAGTGAATAAAATTTCATATTTGTGTGTGCTAGGCATGGGGGCAAGGTGGGGTGGGTTAAATAGGTCCTCCATCCCGTGTCGAATAGATATTGTAAAAATCTTTAAATATGAATAAAATTAAATTTTTATATTCCATTTCTCTAAATGATCCTACTTCTACTATTTGGAGATATGTGATTTTAAGTATTCTTAATAGTTTTTCAAACTTATTTACTCTCATTCATTTACAAGCTTTTGACTTGAGTGTTGCATTTTTTTTGTTGGACTTATCAATGAACCTAATATATGTTATTATTGTTTTTATAGATGACTCTAATCAACTCTTTTAAAAATAATAGACTATATTTACATACATTAAGTTAGGATTTCTTTGTCTTTTCATATTATTTTATTTTAAATTTTTTCCTTAATAACACTAGAAGAAAAATCCTTACTCAAAATTTATAACATTATGAGAAGATGTGAAAAGTCCAAATCTGTTAATAACATTATGACATTATGACACCCATTTTAAGTTCATATAATTGTTTTTATTAAAAGATAATTCGAATTCTAGTCAAAAGAAAAACTTTTCATACTTACATCATATAAATCAACAAGAAGAAACTCCATTATAAAAACATTTATTATATCATGTAAAGAATAACTTTTAAGGGTTGAGTGGGTCTATTGAACATTTGAACCCAAAAACCCCATATATTTCCTCCTTTAATTCTCTTTCATTTTCCACAAGGATTTCACCTAGTGTGCCACATTTTATTTTGATAGATCAATCTCACATGTTATTTTTTATTTTATATTACTCAGTACAGCCTGGTTGGATGTATAATGTATATTCAAGGTTTTTTTTTCTCCATTTTATTCTAATTGTTTGTATATACTTTTATTAAAAATATTATTTCTGTTTATTTTTTATTCTTCATACACCACCTTCAACAAAATTAAATTAAACTTAACATAATAAAGTGTTCGCTTATCACTTTGAAACAATTAATGTTTATACTGATATAGGATAACTCAATAGGCCCAACTCAATAACGCTTGATTATGTAAAAATTATGATATGGGGCACCCCAATTGACTGTCAGGCCAGCCCATCAATGATCGACCACCTGGTCGACCAGACACAGCACACTTGGGTCATTTAGCTAGCATAAGCATATCAGCACCTCGCTCGCTTGACCATAGTCTTAGCTAGAAAGGCATCTGAGTCCAATAGAGGCCAAAATACCCAACCAGATCACACCATTGATGATTTGCAAACAAGGACAGCACATTTTGACCATAGGGGGTTGACATGAGCAATTTAGAGCATATCTACGCCATCAGTCATAGTCACATTGAATACACTATAGCCATCTCTTTGCCACATTAAATCCTTTGATAGAAGTCATGCCACCGCATTAATGACACATGACCCCTCCAATACCACTTTACTGACATGTACTAGGGTAGTAAGTGCCTTCTCCATACCGCCATGGCCTGCGGAGCTAGAGGAGGCGTCACTTGGAATAATATACTAATGGGAAAAGACTTAATGATCTTTAAGTAAAGACAAAAGTCCTCTTTGCACCTCCAAGGGCATCATTGAAATATCATCCTCTCAGAAAAGCTATAAATACCCCATTGCTACTATTCAGCAAGGTATGCACATTATCACTTTAAGCCCCCACTCTACTGCTCCATTTTCTCATCAATTAAGTACTGACTTGAGTATCGGAGTGCCTTAGTCAAAGGCATCTTGGCTAGCTTGATGTTTGTTGTGGGCTGCAGGACTTGACCCAAATCTCATCAACAAACCTTTTCCCTGACCTCTCACCTTGTCGATCACATTAGATGACAGGCTAGTGTAACATCAAACTGATTTTACCATCACTTCACCATCTGTAGGTTCTTGAGTCTATAACTAAGAAAGATGGTTAACACAAGGTAAGCCATTTTTGAGAGAGATAAGAATAGGATGTTCCCAATATCTCATCCTCAAGCCCAGTAAAGAGCAGAACGTGGCTAGACCCAGCTCCCAACTAGAACATGTCTTACCTTAACCATGTCTCAACTCATGCAGTTGATAAGTGAGTAGACATCAGCCAAATTTCAGCTCAACTATCCGCTGCCCTCAACAAGTATAACAACCTACTTAGACCAACTATTAGTGCTATACGTCAACCTTCACAACATGAGGAGAGGACCTTAAGAGAAGATAGGGGTAGAACAAAGATAAAACATCTCCTGCCTGATAAGATGATAGCCAAGGACGTTTCCTAAGGGAAGAAATTCGACCTAACCCTTAAGAAGAAGTGGCTGATTTGGTGGACCACTTCACCCGACCTATTTGAGCACAGCAGCACAATAGGGTCCAACACCCAAGACACTAGATGAATAGAAACTTATCCCAAGCTGATCATGAAGGGTGGAAAGAAGTTTCACATCAAGTGCAACAGTTGAATAAATGCCTAAAAAAGATCTTGAGGAGAAATATGGATAGAAACCCTCACTTTGATAGTGCACCCTGATTTTGCTGAGAGCGGGAGTCACCATTGATCCAAGAGATAATTGATGAGCACATCGTTGTTGATGCTGAGATTCCAACAAGTCTGCTCAGATATGATAGCTCCTCTGACCTAAATGAGCACCTGCTCCAGTTCAAATACATAATGTAGCTCCATAGCTATAATAAGTACATCCATGCAAAGATTTTGGTCAGCACATTCCACAAAATTACATTCAACCGGTTCATCAAGTTAGAGCCAGCTTGATCTACTCATCTGACCAATTTGCGATAAGTTTCCCCATCAGTTTGCTAGTCGAAAGAAGGCAAAGCTCTCTCATACCCACTTGCATATAGTTAAGCAGAATGAGGGAAAGTCCTTTTGAGGCTTTTTCACCAAATTTAATGCAGAAATTTTGAAAATTGACAGTCCTCGAATTGAGTTTTTGATTAATATACATTTTTTAGGTCTTTGACATAAAGAATACGCCAATGCACTGGTCTAAGAGTGACCAAGGACAATGGAGGAGTTGATTGACCTCGCAGAGAGGTACATGACCCAGGAAGACATGAACAAGCTTAAGTATGGCAACCTAGAAAATAATAGGAAGAAAAATAAAGAGAAAGATGATAGGCAACATAAAGATGGTCTTCAGTCTCCAATCAAAAGATTCCACAACCATGCACTGCTAAACACTGCAAGGAAAGAGGTGCTATTTGCCATTCAGCATAAGAACCTCCTCAAGAAGCCTAGGAAGTTGACAAAAGCTGAGGCAATGAAATGATCAAAAAAATAATGTCACTTCCATAGGCAAAAAATGCATGACACTGAAGATTACTTTAATCTTCAAGATGAGATTGAAAGGCTTATTCGACAAGGACACTTGAAAAAATTTGTCGATGAGAAAGCCCGACAAGAGACAGGCCAAATTGATCAGACTCCCCATAGAGAAAAGCCGATTAGCCCAGAAAGAGACGAAAGGGAAAAAGCTTGTCCAAGATCCATTACCACCTCTCAACAACGTGATTGACACAATTATTGAAGGCTCGATGGGAAGGGACTCCAAGTAAGTAAGAAGGCAGAATCAAAGGAGGTTGGAATCAATCAAATCTTCCTTGGTCAAACCAGTTTTCCAACTATCAACCAACATAGAACATATCTCTTTCTCTAACACCGACCTATCACACATCGAGAATTAAGGTGCTAACAATAAACTGGATTATTTCCTTATTGTATTTGTTGAGATAGCCAACTTTGAGGTCAAGAAAGTATTGGTCGACAATGGCAACTTTGTAAACATAATTTTCTTATTGACACTGAAGAGAAAGAAGATGGGAAAGTTGAATTTTAGGTTTGTACGTACCTCACTAGTCGAATTTGGAGAATTAGAGATCATCCTCAAAGGATTTATAAACTTGTCCACTTCAATGGGAGAAGCACCTCACCGAAGGATGCTAATGGTCAACTACATGGTCGTTGATGCACCATTTGATTATAATGCTATAATTGGACAACCAGTGCCAAATGACTTTAGAACCATGGTCTCGACATGCCACATGAAAGTCAAGTTTCTGACCGCCATTAGAACTAGTGAACTTCTTTACAACATGAAAGAAGCTTAGCGTTGTTATACAATCTTGGTCGAGGTGAATGAATAGAAAGCTCGACCAAAATTGAAACCCTTAAGGGATGTCTTAGTAATGGAACCTAAGGAGGGCAATAAAATAAGGAAAAAAAAACTAAAGGAGACTAGGGTTGAGCTAGGGAATCCTGACAAGACCATTAAGATTGGAATTGATTTGGGGAGTAGCATGGAATGCTTAATGGTCAATTTCCTTAGAAAGAATGTTGATATTTTTGATTGAAAAGCTGTCGACCTACAAGAAATTGACCCCAACATCATTGTCCATCACCACATTGACCCATGATTCAAGCTAGTTAAATAGAAGACTAGGACCTTCAATGTTGGAAGATACCAAATCATCAAAAAGGAGGTCAACAAGCTCTTAGAGGTAAGATAATTGTAGAAATTTAATATCCTAGTTGTCTTTGTAATGTAGTCCTTGTCACTAAGAATAAGGGGAAAATGTGAATAAAGCTTATCCTAAAGACCCTTACCTACTGCATTGCATAATTTGTTAGTTGATTCTACTATTGGTTGTGATCTTTTAAGTGTGATGGATGCCTTTTAGGGCTATTATGAAATTTTTATGGCCTCAAAAGATAGGGACAAGACCTTATTTGTGGTCCCCAATGGTGTATACTGTGTTCTGGTTATGCTTTTTGGGCTAAAAAATACAAGCACAACCTATTAAAGACTTGTAAACTTTATGTTCAAAAGTGAGATTAGGATTACCATGGAGGTCTACATTAATGACAAAATTATCAAAATGACAAAAAGAGCAGAACCACCTTGTTGACCTCGGTCATACGTTCTCAATTCTAAGAGCATTTGGTATGAAGCTCAATCTTAACAAATGCACTTTTGAGGTAAGAGGAGAAAAACTCTTCGGATACATGGTTAGTCAAAGGGGAATAGAGGCACACCCCCAAAAGATTGGATATTTCACGTCTTGAACAATTAGAGACATCTAATGCCTAATTGGAGGATCATAGCTCTAGGGTAATTCATTGCTTGACTAGCGAACAAAAGCTTACCATTCTTCAAAATTTTTAGGAACGGACAAAAATTTCAATGGACAAAGCAGTGTGACTAGGCCTTGGCCAAATTGAAACAATACTTATCAACATTGTCGATGCTATCTAAGCCCGAGGTCAGGGAGGTCTTGCATATTTACTCAGTAGTATCCTCAACTACAATTAGTTTAGTTCTAGTTTTGACCAGACATGGAAACCATCGACCTATGTATTATAGTAGCAAGGCGTTATTGGGCCCAGTGCCCAATTACCTATAATTGAAAAGTTCACCCTCACTTTGGTCACTATAGCCAAAAGTTGAGGCCCTATTTTCAATCTCACTCTATACTGGTCTTGATGAATCAACTATTAAAATAGGTACTATCGAAGCCAAACACATTAGGAAGATTAACAAAATAGACCATCGAGTTGGGAGAGTTCAACATCACCTTCCAGCTCTAAATTACCATAAAAGTCCATGTGATAGTAGACTTCATTGCAAAAAGACTTGACCTACCTGATCAACCCAACCAAGACTCCACCATGTGGACTTTACATGTTGATAGCTTGATAACCTCATCTGGAGGAGGAATAGGTATTTCATTGTGTTCCCCATAAGGCGAGGAGTATGACTTCGCCATTAAACTCGACTATCTATTAAACAATAATGAAGTAGAGTATGAGGCCCTCCTTATTAGTATGAGGATAGCCAACGATAAGGGAATCGAGCAACTGGTTGCCATTATTGATTCCTAGCTTGTCACAAAGCAGTTTGAAGGAAACTTCAAAGCTAAAGAGGCTACAATGAGCAAATATTTAGTTGAAATTAGGAAGTCGTAGCAGCAATTCAAGAAATTTACTTTAAGCAAAGTCCCTTAACTCAAGAATGAAAGGGCAGATGCCCTATCAAAGTTTGCTAACTCGACTAAGGAAACTAGAGATAGAACAATCACATTTTTAAGTACTGACAAACCCATTGTCGGTGGTCTCGACCATTTCTTGGTTGGGCAAATTCAAGAGAAAGCCCCCTCTTGAAAGGATGAAATAAAAGCTTACTAAAGGAGGGAAGAGTACCCATGGCTAAGGCACAAGCATGCAGACTCATAGGTCAAGCAGTGAAATTTACTGTCAACTACTATGGTAAGCTTCATAGGGGATTAGTTTCTAAATCACCATTAAGATGTTTGACACTCGAGCACGCTCAGGAGGTCCTGCAAGAAATCTATTTGGGAATATGTGGTAATCATTTTGAAGGATGATCTTTAGCTCACAAAATCATTAGACATGGGTATTTTTGGCCAACCTTCTTGAAGGATACCGTCAACTTTGCCATAAGATGTCCATTCTGCCAAATCCACTATAATATACCTCACTAGCCTACGTTGACCTTAGTTCCAGTCTAGATTACATGGCTATTCGATCAGTGGGGGATAGACATAGCTGGATCTTTCCTGAAGACCACAAGCTAAAGATAATTGTTGAATACTTCATGAAGTAGGTTAAAGTAGAAGCAGTGCCAAAGAAAACCAACACGACCATCAGAAGCTTCATATGGATAAACATTATCTGCCACTTCAATTTACCAAAAGTATTGATATCTGACAATGGGACATAATTTTAGAGTAGGAACATGAGGAATTGGTGTGAAAACCCGGGGATTCAAGAACACTTCACCTCGGTCGGGAACTCCCAAGCCAATGGGCAAATAGAGGTCACCAATAGAACTATCTTAAACCACATCAAAGTTAGACTAAAAGGGTCCAGAGTAGGTTGGGTGGATGACTTCCCTGGGGTTTTATGGGCATATAGGACAACTCCTAGAATCGCCATAGGCCACAACCCTTATAGTCTGGTCTACGAGTTAGAAGCAGTCATTCCAATAGAATTAATACAACACACCACTTGAGTAATCCACAACAACTAGATCAGCAATCAATCTGAAAGAGAATTCAACCTTGGAACAATCGATGAGCCGCATCAGTAAGCTTACACAATAATGTAAAGATATAAGTTAAAGATGGCTAACATTATAATAAGAAAGTTCAACTAAGAAGCTTCAAAATAGGGGGCCTTATTCTCTAGAAATTTAAAGTCTCGAAAAATATGGTTAAACTCGATCTAAAATGGGAAGTCCCCTAGTCAGTAGCTAAAGTAGTCAAGCACAACTCCTATCAACTAGTGGACATAAATGGCAATGAGATCCTTAGACCGCATGGAACCAAGCTGAGCCTTCATATCATCAGCGGTTTCATGCTTCTTCTGAAGCTCCTTGTGATCCCCCAAGGCCAACTCGGCCCTTTTGTAGAAATGGTAACCTAATTAGCCGACCTGCAAAAAAGTAAAGAATGCATCAAAAATTAAAGCTAATCAACCAATTCTAAAATTAGAAAAAGTAAGACTTGACTAGAGTACTTACCATGTTCACACGACACATGAAAGACTTCAATGCGTCAAGCTGCCCCAGCTCAAGCATCTTCTTTTGTTCGGCCATGGATACCCCACCTAGCAACACCTTTAGGGTGCCCATTTTGTTCATCCTTGTCCCAATCATTAATGCTAAGTTTTGAATGCTAATGTCGTTCCCAAATTTGGGTAAGAAAAAAGTAGGTAGGGGAAAACTTCATCATTCAATCGATCACCAAAAAAGAAAGGCCGCCCAACTTTCCCTATGCCTTTCTTAGCTAGGGCTCTCTTTAATAGAGAAGCATGCTTGTCTACAGTCGTGTGTTTTTATCGAGGACCAGGAGTGCTTGCTTCGATCACTACTAGTTGAGGAGTGGGAAGAGTAAAAAGAGATGAAACATTTTGTGGTACAACCTCCCATAAAGCATATGCCTGGCGATGCTCTTATGCTCTGTATTAATGAGCTAACGCTTGGTGACGAGCATGGTTCATGGTTTTAGCTTGTTCTGCAATGACAAGAAGCGAATTAACAACTAACTAGAAACTTAGAAACAAAAGTTTACAAAAATAAAAACATCTACCTAGTCAAGCATCAGTTAGCATACCCAACTGGGCAGGCGATAAGCCTGCTAGCACCAGGTTTCTCTCCTCAATATACCCTGATGCTTCCATCTATCCAAATTGAACTAGGTCTCAAACAAAAGTGTTGGGTCAAATAGGGGTCTCATTTCTAGGCATCTTGACATGTCCCCTTAACCACCCCTAGGTATAATAAAACTGACACCACCTAAACCCTGAATGAAAAAATATGGCTTTTTCCACTCTTAATCATGAGAGGAGGAAGTGGTCACCATGAACTTTCAATGAGGTCAAGCCATGAAGTAATAAAACCCTAATTCCTCGGTACTACCCAACTTATGGGATATTGAAAGATGGAACATGTTGGAAAAAGCTACTAAAAATAAGGTCTGGTGGTATATCGACATTAAAACAACAAAAATGTATATAGTCGAGAAGTAGTTTGGTAAAAGCTGGGTTATGCAAACCAGGAAACTGTTTAGGAGGTCGACTATTGGTTGCACTAGAGATAACCTTAGCTTACACTTTAGAGCATCCTTGAAGATTGTAATGTAACCAATCGGAGGTAGATGTATCCTATCATTGGGTCCAAGCACCATTAGCTCGAACTTCAGGGGAATATGACACAACTGCCTTACAAGCCTAAGATCACTATCTTTAATCTTAGAAATGATTTTGTTATAGTGGTCGGGTGTAAATAATCAACCGCAGGATATGAGAGGTTCACTTGTTCCAGCAACACCCCCAACCTTGGCTCGAGTGTCACTCAAACTATCTCACGAACTAGAATTATCACTCAAAGCCTTGTTAGTCCCCTTAGTCGAGTCAGCCTCATCTCTAACCAATGAAACACTTAATTGGGTTTCCTTATTGTCACTCTCCCTATCACTACCCTCATTGAAAACACTCAACATTTTCGTATATAATGTTCACTAAGGTGCAAAAGAATAAATTTGCTCAAAATCAATGGAAACTTACAGAATTAGCAAAGTTGATGAAAACTCAACTAGAAGAGAGAGCTATAAAATGTAAAGCTTGACCTCCCAAGTTGCTGTAAAAGTGAAAATGAAGATTTTCACCATGCCTATTTATAGGCCTCAATGCATGAAAACCCAATCGGCTGCAATAATTACGCAGCTACCGCTTGACACTTCACGTGGCCCAATGTAATAGTAGCATTAAATACATTACAACCCTGGTCAAGTATCTGAAACTACTCATCACTATCTGCAGCTTTCGCAAATCAACTACTCCCTATTGCTTTTTGTCGAATACCTTAATCAGAACTCAAAAGTGGAGGGACTCATGATACCAAAGCAAATAGTGGTATCTAAGGAAGCATCCAAATGAGATTTAGCCAATGTCAGTAAAAAAAAAAAGATATAGAATTCAACATAGTTAATGAAGGTAGTGTTCAATAAGTGCTTTATCTGTACTCAACGAAATGAAATATGAAGCCTAGTGACAGCCCAATAATACACAAAGTTATAACACAAATAAATTATACATACATAACACACACGCTAAAACATCAACATTATTCATCATGCAACCTAAAAGCAAGGCAGGTACCAATTATGCCAAAGAAAATGTCAAGCCAAGGCACGTAGGCTGCACTAACCATCTCACAACAAAATAATATGAAAATAATATTGAAGAAAAGACTCCAAAAATAATAAGCAGGAAAGGGACACAAGATATTCAAACTTATAGCATCAATGGGTTCATATATAGTAATTGCTTTTAACAAATATGAACCAAATCAAATCATTCCATATTGTCACAAAAATATAAATGCCAGGAATAATGAAATTAGACAAGTCCACCTAAAAAATACACCAATCCTCCTTTCCCAAAAATAATTCTAGATGCACAAAGAAAGAACATTGGAACCCTAACCACAGAAAAAAGAAAATGAGATAGCAACCCCAAAAGTTAAAAAATACAATTTTGTAATGCCCCTTCTCGAGATAACACTTAAGTTGAGGTGCCACTCTAATTCAAACTTAAATCTCAACTTAAAATACAAGCATTAGGCCCATAAAAAAAATTTTCAAAATTATTAGAGATAGCAATGAACTTCAACCTAAACAAACCTTAACAAAAGTGCATCTTACATGCTACAATCTTAAGATCAAAATCTAACATATCATAACATCTATAAGCTTAAAACTTAACATACGAATGATCTTTTAACAGATAACATAATATTTACATTCTACACACTAGAATTCAGTCTTAATATATAAACTTCTAATTTATTACAAAATAGTCATTGTTCCATGCCCAAAGTCCAAACTTATCACTCAGTCTTGTCTGAGAAAACCAAGACAAAACAAGGGAGTAAATCCAAAGAACTTAGTGAGGGATAATATTAATAACAAGTAGTAAAGACATGCCAAGGAAGAATCAACTCAACAAATCATAATTTGACAGTTAGAACAAGAATAATATCAGATCTAAATAATAGTTTACAGACAATCAAATACAGTCAGAATAAACAAGCTTGAGTTATATGCAGTTAAACATAAACAACTTGGCATGTAATCAGAACAATTCTTATTCCAATCAGTTGATCATATCCAAGCGTGACAGCTTGACACAAGTAGATGCCTGAAGTGTCCTCAGCACATCACTGATAGACGATAAATGCTTAGGAGTATTCCGAACACATCACTAATAGATGATAGATGCTTAGGAGTATCCCCAGCACATCACTGACAGACGTAAGATGCCTAGGAGTGTCCCCAACACATCACTGACAAATGTTAAATTCCTAGAAGTGTCCCCAGCATATCACTAACATACAATCAATACCTAGAAATATCCCTAGCATATCACAAACATACAGTAAAACCTAGAAATTTCCTTGGCATATCACAGACATATAACCAATATCAGTCAATTGAATTTGCCAACAAGGAAACAAATAACGATACAGAAATGCTAACAAGGCAATACAATAATGATTAAGCTAACATGGCCATATAATGATGTATGAACAAGTAAGTATGTCGGCAAAGCATTCGATAACAATACAAAACAGGAACAAATGCAAAATAATAACAAGTACCAATCAAGAACAAGTACAAGACAAGTAACACTAAAGGGTTTTGAGCACAAGAATAAACTCATGTCAGAGTGAAATCAAGAACTAACCCTCACAAGGGTATACAAGTCAATTAACAAACCACAAGCAAACACACAATCAAGTATAGATTTCAATAAACACGAGCAAGTACAATTCAAGCACAATTAACCCTCATAGGGGTTTTTCCATAAGAACAAATAGAAATATTCAAGGACAAAGTGGCAGACCTTCACCTCTGTAGTCTCAGAAATGTTGTCACCGCCCACTGACCTATGGGACCCACTTTGTTGTCACCTAACCAAGAGAATAGGTTCACAATCAAAATTCCCATTCAACTCTAATAATCCTTAATAATTACAAAAAACATTAATAATCTAAAATCATTAATTAATCAATTAACACTATAGTTTTAGGCTTGAATGGTACTATTGGCCTAAAATGGCTAATAAGGTCGTTATTACCAAAATAAAATCTTAATTTTCATATCAAGCCTTATAACATAACATAAACTAGTCCTCAATTACATATTTAGCTTTATATTGGTATCAAAAATCAAAATAAATGGTCCATATATCTTAATTATCATGATTATTTTCACTTAGGTCTCAAATCCATAGAATTAGGATTTTCTTTTTCAATTAACTCAATTAATCCCAAAATTATCATACAATAATACAATTTCGGGCTTACTAAGATATCCAAATATACATGCATGATCCATCTTAGTCTCCATATCAGATTCTTTTATCCATTACTTAACAATACGCAAGATTTAGAGGATATAAATGGTACAAGGTATCGATTTCAAATTTCTAAGTCCTTACCCTCGACTTGCTTAACTGGACCTCAAACTCATAAACCAAAAACACACCTCGATCTTTGTGATGAGCTGAAGAAACTATCCCAGCTCCGTCGTTGCACTGTTGCCGCCACTGTTGGAAAACTCAACACCACCACTGTTTGCTACGTCTCAGCTCCATAAATCAAACCCCTTAATCGATTTTTCCAATTGCTACCAAATTGAAACTCAATTGGCTGAAAAACATCACAGCTCCGTCGTGTGCCGTCATGTTGATTTTCTTCAATCTCACTGTCACCATCACCTGAGGCTTCAATTCAAAGCTACCATTTTCATCCTTGAGCTAAACCTAACATAACCACCACCCAAAAGTCAACTTTCACCACCAGTGAAGTCGTGCCACCAAGCTCCACCGCAGCTCACCTTTAGCTTCAATTTCTTGGCAATTCATTAGTGGATTGTGCAAGATTTTGGTACCGTAATATTCACCGTGAAGAGAGTGAAAAAATGGTACCAAATTTGAGGGGGTTTTGTTGCCAATTGAGCTTGCCAAAGAAAAAGAGAGGCACAGGTGCATGTGGTGAAGAATGAAGAAATATGGAACTATTGTAATATATATATGTATAGTTGACCTTTTAGAAATTGCAGTTTCACCCCCAAAAACTAGGCCCAGTCTTCAATTAGGCCCTCAATAGTTATTTCATCTTCAATTTCAGTCCCAAACTTACTTAGTGCCTAACATTAATCCCTTTGACCAATAATAATTCCATGCAAACCCACAAAATAATGAAAATGTTGTCCAATCAAGTCTTGCCTACTTGTGATTTTACTCCAAAACTTTTAATTTTCTTACAATTAAGTCCTTTTCACTATTTTTTTGAGCCCTAAAATGAGACCAATTAATTTTTTTTTATTTCTATATTCTTATTTTCTCAAAATACTGAATTTAGGGTGTTACATTTTATTAAAACCACATCAAATTGAACATCATTTTCTTCATCTCAACAAAATACACCTATGCTTGGATGACAAAATAACTATAATAGCCAGATAAATATGTAAAAACATACTACAATAACCTCAACACACGAACTAAATACAATACCAAATTATATAATAAGCAAAATCAACTATTCCGTAAGTGGTGGGAAACAAGCAACTCACAAAAACCACAGATCTAGCCCAAATAAAAATAAATAAATAAACTAGATGTATACATCACAACAATTTAAAACCCATCAATACACTTTTTGCAAATGATACCTAAGTAAAATTAATGGGGTCGTTATTTATCAATACCATCACACGGGTTTTCTTTATTTGTTGGACATAAACTGGGCAACTTTATGATGTTGGAGACAAATAGCCATGGGAGAGAAAGGAGACAGAGTGAGAGAGAAAGAGAAAAAAAGGGGGAAAGAGATGAGAGTGAAGAGACGTGAGAGAGAGAGTGAAAGTCTGACTTCAGCAGAATATTGGGGACAACCAAGAATTCGACGTGAATCGGCGGAGAGACTTGTCCAGGAGTGGAATTGGAGTAGAACTTGTGTTCCTGTGGACGTATAAAGAAGCGGGTTTTCCTCCATATCCAGTCCTGGTTGAGTCTCATTCTGCTGAGGCAATGGCTTTTGATACCTCCAGACTGGTGAAAAAATTGTGCCTTTCTATTATTTTCTTGAGCAAGAACTTGGGCTGGTAGAAAATTGTGTCTTTCATTATTTTCTTGAGAAGAATTTGGGATGCTGTTGAGAATTATGTTACATTGTTAATTATTGTGCTAATGAGCACTTTCCTGATTCTCTCACTTGACACTGCTTTGATGTATGCTAATTTTGATCAGTGTTTTGCTTTTACATAATTTGACTGTGTTTAGTGTTCATTCTAACATAATGTAAGGGAAATTCTGTAGCTGACTGCACTGGTGTGTAAGAACAAGTGTCAGTGATGATGTTGAGTTCCGGTAGTGTATTCTGGAGTGCCATGTTGATTTCTGTTTATAAGATGATGCATCAACAAATAAACATTTGCTTATACTCAGAACTGCGGTGTAATAAAGAACAATATTTTGATAAGAAGAAAATTGAGCACTTAAAGAATTTCTTGCCTTAGAAAAAGTTGAAAAACTGAATCTTTTGCTCTTCCAGTTAATTTTCACATAGTAGCGAGCTTTCAAACAGGGCATGGTGTGAAATTAGTCGAAGGTACAAAGATGTGCTTTACCTATTATAGTACATACATATTGATGTCTCAGTTTTATGCATAACTATTACTAAAGTGACTACTGCATGACATTCCACAGTGTTGGCTCTACCATCACTGGGGTATTTATTAGACTTGGATCACGAGTTATATTTCTCCCTTGTACTCGCCGGTAATGAATGTCTCCACATTGAAATATAAGGACATTACTGTGTTTCCTTGTTTTGTTTGATCCTGAACTGATCATTAGCATGCACTTTTTCACGCCTTACATTGCTATACAAATGATTGGCTTGTGACCAATTGTGTGGCGAGGAGCTTTGCACCCCCTAGTCGACATCACATAGGCGCAACAACAGGACCAGGATTTTAGTTTGTGAGGGTGATCAGACCTTGATAAATAACTCTGTGTATAGTCTTTGACTAATTTATTATGTTGAACTTTCGAATTTACAAAACTCCAAATTGTTCTCCTTGTAATGTATTTTTAACATTCTTATCATTATCTTTTAAATATGGTAACTAGAACTTTTCAATATTGGTTTAATCAATATAGCAAACTTAATTGGTCAATAAAACCAATTGAACTTCTAATTTGGACAATGGTATTATATGTGGTCATTTTGATACTTATATGTAATTTCAAACAGCTTGAATTTTAATAGTCTGCTTCCATTCTTCTCTGACAAAGATTGACGATAACTTTGGCTAGGGATGGATTATAATAGGTGGAGATGTAATAAGTAGAGACTGACTATGGATGCTAGATTTCAATCCTTGAAGGTGACAATTTTTGCTGTTAGGACTCAATTGGCTGTCCACAGAGCACCAAACTGAGTGCGAAGTACAAAGCATGGGGAGGGAAGCCAACTCAAAGATGAAAACCAGCATTAGAAACAGTGTCTAAAAATTGTATAAGGTGATTAACAGTTTGATTCTGTAATTATGAGTATCCTTGGGAGTAGATGTCTCAATAATTATCATCTTTATCGAAAGAGTGGTGCAATGGATCCGTCTTGGATTTTTTCGTAAGGGACACAATCAGTGTAGACTGACGACAATGCTATACAGCAAGACAGGTTTTATTTTCTTTAATGTTTTTCTCTTGTTTGTTTTCCTTTGTTTTGGTGAATACTAGTCTTCTTGATTTTCTCTGAGACCTTTTCTGTTGTCCGTAAGTATAAAACATTACTTGTAGCTGTTGTATCTTGTAAATTAGTAGCATAAAACATTCCTTGTAGCTTTCATATCTTGTAAATTATTAGTACAAAACATTGCTAATATTGTCTGTTATAGGTGCTCCAAATGAGCTAATGGCCAGCCGGCCTGGCCAGTCGGTTGATTTGGCGCATGCTTGTCCACAGCTGTGTTAGCTGAGATCATGAAAGGTACAACAGTCTTGTCTTGAGATATTTGGTTCATATGCTTTCTATACAACCGGGGGAATATTATCCCGCTTCAATACTCCATGATACTTTTATGGCCAATTACATATATCTCCTCTAAATAAAATATTAAAATAAAGTTTATATAGTCTGCAGTTAAATGAAAATGAGTCTGGATTTGAAGCCAATAGAGTGAAGCTCAGTGGCCCTTATAGAAAATAGATGAGGTGTAGATAACTCTATTATATGTTGAATCTTTAAAAATTCCATGTATTCATAATTGTAGCCAGAACTCCCAAATTTTGATTCGTCATCAGGTGATAAGATGCTTAGCAAGCACAATGTTTTCTGTTGTCATGTGAGAGTGATTAATTGATAGTGTGTTTCTGATAAAGTTTGCAAAAGAGGCAGATTAGATTCTTCCATATACAGATAAAGGGAATTTTAGAAGAATGGAAGTTGCTGCTCTTTTCATTGACAATTTTGTGAATAAGTATCAAAATCCTTATTAAGTATCAAAATAAGTTATGCAGATATATACTTAGTTTACAGACGATAAGTATCAGTATTATACGCAACACGTGATCTCAACTCTCTTTATTTTGTAAAAATGGAGGCTTAGTTTGGAACCGTGGGACTATCTGCCTCAGAAGAGGCATATATTTAGGGGCAGCGTCCTGCCATTCTTTAGTTTATGTCAAACCCATAAATCGGACTTGACATGGAAGGAAGAAAAAAGATCGTAAACATAGAATTGCAGCACAAATTACGTGATTTTACTTGTACTGTTTAAATTATATTTGAACATATATATATACACACATGAGTAAAGATATTAGTTATGAAAGAAAATATATTACATAGAATATACTAAAGTGAAAATACATTTAGGTGTTTTGTTTTTTATTTTTTTGGGTTTTTGATTTTGTTTTTGTTTTTGTTGTGTTTTTTAGTCTTATATATATATATATATATATATATTTAGGTTGGGCAGCTGGGTTTTGTGTAATTTTGTTTTTTGGGTTGGGTTTTGTTTTATTTTTATTTGAACTAAGGCTTTATTCACCTTAAGCCCAAAAGATTTTTTGGATTGATGGTTGGGCTCCTTTTTTACTTCTTTTCTTTTTGCTCCCATTTTTGGCTTGAAATGTGAAATCGTTTTGGATTGTCGATTTTATCGATTTTATGCTTTGTGATTTTATTTGAACTAAGGCTTTATGATTGATTGTTAGAAGCTCATTTGAACTCGATTGGCTAGCATCGGAAGCCAAACTTGATTGCTTGGTTTTGTTTGATAGCAGATGAGGTTATCTAGAATTATTAAAAACTAAAATGAATACAGTATGTGTAAAAATAACAAGCCACTCAAGGTAGATACGAGTTCGATTTGATTAACATTAACCCAAGCTTGATTTGTTTACCAATCAAAACTATGCTCAATAAGAAAAAGAATTATCAA
>JACGDI010001991.1:42496-60457 GCA_014898725.1 Jacaranda copaia
ATATGAATTGATTTCAATCATACACAGATATGTAGTTGATGGAGAAGCCAATGTTTTATTTCAGATTATGATTTCTTCTTCCTGTTTGGTAACTTGCAAAAGATATTATTACTTATTTTATTTGTATATTTAAAATTTTAAAAGATGTTAAAAAATTAAAAAATTCTTGAAATGACTTGTGAGTTTTTGAATAATCATAATTGAATTCAAGCTAAGCTCATATGAATGCTCTTGAGCTAATTCAACTCATCTTATACTTTTATTAGTAAAGCATTTCAAAGAGGGAAGGCTTTGATACTTATAAAAGCTAGAGGGAAAAATGTAATTTTGTTATCCTGGGGGGTATATTTATAATTAAAACAAAGATATGAAGTGTACTAAAAATATAATTACAACAATCCACAAGGATGTGTTTGCACATTTGCCAATTCCTAAACCCTAGCGGCCCAGCCAAAAAGCTTTTGACGAATTTAGACACAATCGCCTATATATATGACCCTCAGATTGCAGCGGCCAGCATAAACCCTAAATACCGAATGTCGTGATGCCTTGTGGCCCTCGTCAATTGATTTGTAGGCAATGCTTCCTCTTCTCTACGATTGCCATTTTAACAAATTTTTTTCATATTATTTATCGTTTTCCATTGCAGTTTTCTATTTAAAGCCGTGTTAATTTGCTGGATTTTTCCAAAACATTTCGATGTTGGTTTATATTTTTTATATAACGGACAAAATCTGTATACAAACTTTTTCCCAAATAAAATTTTGTGCAAATGATGATAAGGAAAACTTATCATACTCCTATCGGAGAAGGATGATAGTTTTATTTGGAAATCAGAATCTCTGATGCATTTTGTAATACAAAAATATCATCTTATGCATGATTTATTTTTAATTTTTATTTGTTTATTATTTTGGTTGGGTGGCGGTTGGGATGGTTATTTCAGTATCAACTTAATTAAAGTGGTGGTTTTCTCAGAATGCCCTTGTGCCTATGATGGTGTTAAATATACTTTGAGTGGCTAACTATGAAAAGCATATTAAGTCTGAGGCTTTGAGGCATTTGATTGCTTACTTTTTATCAGAATTTATGTTCTTTCTGTCTCTTATTTAATTTTAATTTTTGATATGTGAGTAGAATTATTAAATGAAGTTCCAACTTTTGCAAATGATGACACAATAGACAGGGACATCAGAACTCCTTTGGAGAAAGATGACTTCGTCTAATGGGAATCTCTCTGATGCTTTTTCATTTAATTGAATGTTAATATTTTCTAGTCATTTCTTCTTAATATTTTAGTCATATAATTGGGCGTCAAGTTTTTAAAGAATCTATTTGTGTTTGTTAAAACTCTTTGTCTCTATCACATATTGAAATATGGGTCTTCTGTGCATCAGGTGATCCCTGTGAAGCTATTGTCATTGCCTATGTTGCTGTTTGAGCTGTTAGCCAAATATGTATAATGCAACTTATGCTAGTATAACTTTTGTGGAAATTGCTTTATGTGCTCATAAATGTGTCTGAGATACTTGTTTCACGTTCTGTAGTGGGTGTCAATGATGGTATCAATATGCTTGAGTCTATACAATGAATACAGTGAATTCTGTCTGAGGCACCAAAATCCTTAATTTCTTTAGTGGTTTATTGTAGTTTTGATGAGTGTCTCTCAAAATAGAGGTTATATGTTCAAGCCATGTTTACCTTCTCCGCTATCACATATTGAGATATGGGTGTTTTGTGCATTGAGCAATCCCTGTGAAGCTATTGCCATTACCACTGCTGCTGTTTGAGCTGTTAGCCAAATATGCATAATGCAAGTAAAACTTTGTGGAAATTGCTTTATTTGCTCATAAATGAGATCCTTGTTTCAGGTTCTATAGTGGGTGCCAATGATGGTATCAATAAACTTTGAGTTTATACAAATGAATACAGTGAATTCTGTCTTAGGCACCAAACTCCTTAATTTCTTTAGTTGTTTGTTGTAGTTTTGATGAGTGCCTTTCAACATTGAGTTTATATGTTGCAAGCCATGGTTACCTTCTCCGCTATGCCATCTGTGCTCTTCAAACTTTGAGGCTGCTGTAGCCAGAAGCAAGCTCTTAACCCCACCAGTGGGTTGCAGCATCGGTGCATGAGTACGCCATCAAACAGAAAGAATCTCCTTGCGAGAAGGACCGAAAATCCATTTTATGGAGATGGAGGAGAGGAAGCAACGCCTTGTTTGAGACTGGTTCTCCAATCCCCGGCTTCAGTTCGCTCCAATTTACAGTGTATTTTTTAATAAGATATGTAATACAAAATTAAAAATTTTCTCATGAAATCATAATGTATGAATATAAAAGACAATCAAATGTCATGCTTGTCACAACATCATGACATCTATGAAGGCACAATGTGAAATTACACCTAACACATTCTATATTGTTTCTACATATTCAGCTGTGTTAGAGTCTTGTAGTTTACGGCTCTTCTTTGTTTTGATGCTTTTGCATCTCTCTTCTTGTCCTTCTGATTGACCTTGTCCAAAATCCACCTATTAATCATAAGCTTGGAGTATGCAGATTGTCTTGAAGGCTGCAGAAGACAGTAGCAAATATTTCCATTTGGCAGATGACAAAAGAACAATTTGATGACATAGAATGGCTGCTGCCATATGTTGAGCAGAGCCAGCACAGGGCTTGTGTAGTTCTGATACATAACACAGTTTCTTTTACACTCTAAGATTCAGAGTCCATTTATTTTCCATCTGATTAATAGGGCAGCAAGAGAAATCAAGAATGGCATCCTAGGCATGATTCTGTAAAACTTTCTAGCTTGGGTTCTGGCATTGTGCACAAACCATGTTTAGATTCTTGGTTGATGCCTACTCTATTAAAAGTTGGATTTACTTGTAAGAAGATAATAAATATTAAGAAAATAAATGTATTTCAAAACCCAAACAAAAAGAACATATATACATATACATATATATTTAATTGAACTTTGTATTATAAGGGAATTAATAATGTAACTTTGTAAAATTAACAGTCTAATATTCGAAATTATAGTTTGAAGGTGAATTTGTTAAAAGGAATTGCCCTCTTTTTGCTACTAGCTCTTCAAACAAAGAATGTTATATATTAAGTGGGGATAAGAAATTGTTTGAAGGTTCTGCCCATTTTTTAAACATTATCAAATTTAACACTATTACTACCACCCAAATAAAGAAAAATGCTGACAACATTGGTGCCAATCTTCGACATGTTAGTATGAAGGCTAAAAGAGTGCAGATACATCATCGTAAGAAGTAAAGAACTGATAATTTTTCTCCCCTATGAGGATATAAATTAAATAGTAGTTAATCTGTTGACTTTTATACAAAAAACTATGGTGAAGCTCTCCTTGAAACTTCCAACTCTCTCATTTATCCATCATTCATTAGATTTGTATGCTTTTTGTCATGATCCTAGTTCTTTGTTTATCTTTGTTTCTCTTCATATTCTCTTCTTGCCTATAAATTCCCCGGAAAACATATGGCATTTTAACCATGAAAGGCTCACAAGTACGTTATGGCAAAGTGATTTGAAGAACATCAGATTGAGGCTCTTAAGTTTGCATTTGATGAATCAGAGCACTCTACAGGACTAGATGTGAAGCAAGTAGCCAGCTGGTTTAGCCAGCAAAGAGCAAGTAAAAGAGCTAGGCAAGCAATAGCACAACTGGAGCTCGATCACTCTAGGCTCCAACAAGCAGTCAAGTTTAGCCAGGAGAGTGACTCCATGCTCCAACAGGAGCTTGAAGAGAGCAAGAAGAGGGTAGCTGAGCTCCAAGATGAAAACCAATGTCTGAAACAAAGCCTAACAATTGCTGGAGATGATGAGCAGTTTGATAAACTTGATGAGGTTTGTGAATGGGTATTAAGGGATAAGCTCACGATTGAGACTGAAATTGTAGCCAAAGATTCAATGATCTAGCAAGTGTAGGGAGGGAGTTTTGTGGCTTGACCTCAAAGAATGTTAATGTTTTATATTCAAAATGGATATATGTAAAGTTTTTTTTATTTTTGGAAGCATTATGTGTCACTTTACTCTGTTTGTATGTGGCATCAGATAATAGAATATACTGGTTCTTTACATCACCATTATCTTCTAGCCAAGAATCTCAGAATTGTTAGTGTATGAATTGAACTCACTCATATATATATAAGTAGTTGATTGAGTAGCTTATCAGATTCATTTCTTTGTTTCTGAAGTTGATTCCAACTATAAATCTATGGGAAAGGAGAGCACAATCTTCCTGTGAAATTGCTGTTAATATTTGCTATTAACATTTTAGTTAGGCGGGATATTTGTTTCCACATGGGTTTTGCCAGGAAAAGTCTTTCTAGGATCACAGCTTTTCATGTGGTTGTTTCAAGAATGTAATCAATTGCCATGGTTCACCCTAGTCCTTGTCTTCATAATGAAAGCAATCTAAATTCTGAAATACTGATTGAAAGGCAGCCATTTGCCAAGCATCTTTTTATTGATCCATGTCCTTCTGAATGAACTTTAACTTTATAATCAAGTTTCTTCCAAACAAATTTATGAATTTATTTTTTTGCTTCCACAGTAATGCTGCCTTGCAATGCATGCATGTAAAGACTCTAATGGCTATTTGGGCAGAGACATTTTACAGAAAGAGATGGAGAATCCAATAGGCATGAGATTTCTGTTTGAGCATTTGGTTGAAGTGATATTTATGAACGTTTTATGTGAATGCTTTCCAGGCTGTTAAAAGAGAGCTCCTTCAGAAAAATGCTTCTGATTAATGCTTAAAATTTTCCTTACTCTCAATTGTCTTTGCTAACTTCGTCTGCTCGTCTCACTGCTCTTGATGTTTCCTTTGCTTTCCTTGTTTATTTCCTTTTTTATGGATTTCTTTTCTTAAGATTATGTCGTGTCTTGGGCTTTGGCTCATCTCTCATGCCGTCAACTGATTGGATCTTTCGTTCTCCTCAGGACTCTTTGGAGGAAGCCGGCTTTCTGGAAACTAATATTTACTTTGTTTCAGATTGTGATGTTTTCTTCCTGGATGGTCATTACACCCAATACATTCTATATTGTTTCTACATATTCAGCTGTGTTAGAGTCTTGTAGTTTACGGGGTTTTTTTTTGTTTTGATGCTTTTGCTTTTCTTTTCTTGTCCTTCTGATCGATCTTGTCCAAAATCCACCTAATAATCATGAGCTTGGATTATGCAGATTGTCTTGGAGGCTGCAGCAGAAAGTAGCAAATGTTTCCATTTGGCAGATGACAAAAGAACAATCTGCTGACATAGAATGCTGCTGCCATTTGTTGAGCAGAGCCAGCACCGGGCTAGTGCAGTTCTTGTACATAATCCAGGTTCTTTTAAACTACAAGATCAGAGTCCAAATATTTTCCATCAGATTTATGTGACTGCAAGAGGAATCCAGAATGACATCCTAGGCATGATTCTGTAAAACTTTCTAGCTTGGCTTCAGGCATTGTGCACAAACCATGTTTAGATTCTTGGTTGATGTCTACTTCAGTAAAAGTTGGATTTACATGTAAGAAGATAATAAATATTAAGAAAATATATATATTTTCAAAACCCAAACAAAAAAAAAAAAAGAATATAATCACATATAAACACATACATACACATATATATTTATATTTAATTGAACTTGTAGGGGGGTTTTGTAATTATTCTTGATGCATAAAACAAGTATTGTCTTGATTTCCTACCCAAATAAGTTGCCTCCACACATTTTTACTGTGATAGTTCTTTCTTTGTCACATGCTAGCACCAAAATTTAAAAAAGAGATGACAAAACTTGTGATGTTCGGAGGCTTTTATGCACAAACAAGGGGCTTTCTACCGTTCGTTAGGATCGTACCTACTGGACGAAAGTTAACCAATCATACTATGCCAATAATTAATTTTGTATGAACTATATAAAAATGTAACAATACATGAAAAAATATATTGACAAATTTAATCTTTTCTCACAAAACAATGCGTACTTTAATTTATTTATTTTTTATAGAAATATGTTTACAGCATATACGATTACTTAAGCAAACAAAAAATTTGCATTAGTCAACAAAATACCGCTTTAATGAGTAGCGATTTAATTTAAAGAGGTATCTTGAATTAGCGCAAAATGTAGATTATTTGTTTAAAAAAATATGCCCTAGATTAGATAGCGTTTTATGAAGAAAAAAATGGTGAAATATGTCAAATATTTATGTGTTTGTGAACTTGTGGTAAATAATTTGTTTCAATTAAATCGCTATTTCCTAGAACGACTAAATTGATGCAATTATTTAGACCAAAAAAGACTTTTATTACTTAATTGATGTAATTATTTAGACAAAAAACAAGATGTGATATATTTTATATAATTTTTTGAATAAAAATATTGTATCAACATATATGTATACAGTATCAGTACACAAAAAAATAACTCTCATATATATATATATATATATATATATATACATATAAAAAAAAATTGTTTCAAACATATTTTCGCTACAATAAGTAGTGATTTATGTTTTTTAAAAAAAATACTTGACTTGTGCACAGTGTAAATTATTTGTTTAACAAAAAGATGATAGTCTGAATATGTCTAGCATCTAATTGTTTGTGAATAAGGGTTGGATAATATGTTTCAATAAAACTGCCAGTTGAAGAAGCGAAACTATTGATGTATTATTTAGTCATAAAAGTAAGTTTTAAAAGAGCAAATCTCCATTTAAAGTAACAAAATAGTTGGTTTAAATATTTAAATAATAAAACTAATTGCTATCTCATAGAGCGAGAAATTGCAGGGTTCTTTTATGTTATTAAATTAATATGTTGGTTAAATGATATTGTTAAAAAATATGTAAGAATAATTTTTTGAGTTCAATATATATGAAACACAATATTTATAATATTGTCCCAAGGATAAGACATTGGATGATTTTGTAAAGCAAGTAGCCCAAATCCTCATCAAGAGTGTTGGATATATACACAATCATATTATAGCAACTTCATCAAAAACTTAATGAATATGATTACTTTAATATTTAGTAATTATAATTTATTTGAATTGTAATAAAATATATCACAATAAAATTTGAAACTTAATTTATAATAAATTTAAAAATCATTTTAAATGAAATGAGATAACTAAATTGCACCTACTTGCTTACTTGCAATATATTCTATGTAAAATTTTAAATTTTTTTCAAGTTATAAAAATAGTTGTAATTTATCAGGCAGATATTTTATTTAAAAAAATTTATTTGAATTATGTCTTCATTTGTAAAGTTTATCCCAAGAAAGTTACACAAATTATGAATTTTAAAATTTCATTTTATAATTAACATCTATTTTTAAATTAATTATAGAAATCTAAATTGTAAAATTAGAAAATATATTTTTTTAAAATTGGGCTAGGTTCCAAATTTTTCAAAAATTAATTAAAATATAAACAAAATAAAATAATATTAAAAAATAAAAAAAAATAAAGGAGAGAAGAAGATATCGCTTGTCAAATCAACGACATCTTCAAAAATAACTCCACCAATATTCATTTCCTGAGCTTTGAATTTTGATTACCCTCCGTACCATATATATATATATATAATATTTATACATGCATAGATAATATATATTCATTTATAAATAATAATTTTTCAATATTTACAAGCGTGTGGTTACTTCAAGTAGCGACATCTTTATATTTTTATATGAAAAAATGATTGATAGATTTTATATTTATTATTTTTAAATAATAAATTTGCAATAGTGAAAAATATAGATATTTGAAATAGCGATAGTTTTGTACTTATATATAAATAATCTGACATATTATAGTCTAATAAGTTATTAGGGTCAATTTTGTTTTTTAGATTTAATAATATCCGTACTTATTTTACGACGTAATTTTCTTTTGCATAATTAACAATTTAAATTGGCCTGATAAGTACTATCCCTATTCAACGGACCTTAGAAGGCCACCATAAACAACACTCCATTTGGCATTTCTTGTTGGAGCCCACTTGCCCGCCCCGCCAGAAACAACAAATAGTTGGTGAAAACATCCCTGAATTGCCTGCACAAGCTGGCATATCTAAGAAAATGCTCTGCACCCAAGGACAAAATTCCAACTATTAGTTTATGTCAAAAATTCCATTTCTCCATGAATTTGACCTCTGCATGTTACTTCTACATAGTGTGCCATTTCCTCAAAACCTCTTCCATTCGGCCAATCTATATATAGCAAGTGTATATGTGTGTGTGAGTTTTGTGCGTAAGGGGGATCATTAACAGCTGGAGTTGAAACCCAGTGCAGAGACTTGTCCAGGATTGGAACTGGAGTAAGATTTCTGTTTCTTTGGGCATATAAAGAATTGGGTTTTACTCCATATCCAGTCCTGGATGAGTCTCATTCTGCTGCTGCCATTCTTTGATATGGACAACCACAGTTTGTTTAGGTTTCTGGGAGCATCCCACTAATTTTCATTGTGTGGGCTTAAGTAGCCTATCAGTTTCTCCATCGTAAACAATTTTTATGGCTTTCTTTATTCTCTTGAAAATAAATTTGGGTGGGCTATTGTGCTGCATTATGTGGGCTGGTACTTTGCTGTGGTCATTCTTTAGACATTCAGACACATTATTTTTTGTATTGTTATTGTTTTCTATTACTTTGGTGGATTAAGCAATTCAAAAATGCAGGATCGTGGTCAAGATTGGATTCTTTCTTGTGGATTATTAAGTAAATGCAGTGTTGATAATACAGATAACATCACCTGGGAAAATGATTGCTGTGTTGATCAAATTTCATCATGTGATTTAGACCCAGAAGATTTGTTTCCCTCCTAAGTAGAAGAGGTGTGTGGATGCGCCACATTCTAGTACATATGTAATGAAATTTTTCATATTGAGTACTGAGTAGTTTTGTTTTATTGCGAACTCATTATTATTAGGGATTCAGCTTAGTCATTGTTTTTTCTGTAAATAGTCACATTAATTGTATAGCTTAATCAGTTAGGCTTTAGTTTCGTGGTTACATAATTTAGTTAGTTTGTTGAGCTAATTGCCAACTTCCTTTTCCAGCTATATCTTCTATACATAGCACGTACAATAGCTCCTATCAATCAAGTCATTTTTTCAGTTTTTTCTTCCCGGCTTAAGTCTTCAATTTCTTGTGCAGTCTGCTCTCCAGGCCTGTGCAAGCTTATCAACATGGTATCAGTTGTCCATTTCATCGCTTCTGCCCTCTCATAATCTCCTTTCCTTCTTTATTTCTGAAAATCTCCTCTCCACTCTAGTATCTTCCTTGCCTTTTCTCTCCATGGAACAACCTAGATCTTTCACCTCAAGCTCTGTCAATGGCCATTCCATCATTGACGGCACATCCAGCCCCTTCTTCCTCCACCATTCAGTCCCGGCAAAGTCTTCAGTTTCGTGTGCAGTCTGCACTCCATGCCTGTGCAAGCTAATTAACAATTCTAGTTTCAACACACTGCAAGATTGGTTGGCTTGTAACCAATCACACGGAAGTAGATTACACTTTTCTAAGATGAATCAATGAGTTCAATGCGTAAGACTAGTTTGATCACTGTCTTGAACAAAAGCCATTTATGATTTTCCTATAAATATCCAAAAGCTCTTGGGAATGTAGTTACTGTCAACTTAACCTTTTCATGGAATTCCAAATAATTCTAAGTTTCACATAACATTTCCTTTTATTTGAAGCTAAAATTTATGATATTTCATTGAAAACTTCATGCAGTTTTAATCTGGGAAGTAAAATCCTGTTGATGGATGTAAAAAGTACAGAGTAGAAGCCAGATATTAGGAAGTTGCTCCTTGAAAGTGACAGTCTTTGCTTTGTAATGGTCTCAAACTTTTTATGTTGCGGAAAGACGACAAGATGACAACCCTCAAAAAGAATAACAAGAATGACTAATTGGAAGAGTTTCTGAATTAATAAAACAGGAGAGCTTCTTCCCGAGTACCAATATAAGAAAAAGATTTTCTCATACTTTGATAGATTGTATTTCTTCTTAGTCGAACACAATTCTTCCTCATATGATTCCTGTAGCTATTTAGGGCAAATACTCTTCCGAAACAGTCTACTAAGTGGTTGTTCTTGTGACACTGAAATTGTGAAGTGGAAATATGAACTGATACAGGAATAAGTGGGCTGAGGTAATTCTTTTGTATGTGATTCAGGGGTTTCACTTTTTGATATTCAAAGCCATTTTGATAAAATTCTGAAAAATGAAAGACTAGATTGTCTCAGGTTGATGTGGTTGGGCATCGTTCGGCAGAAAGATGCAAAAACCAGTGAACTGACATATATGTTTTCTGTCTTTTATTATAAAATGTTTATACATTTGCCGGCAAACAGTGTATTACTACACATGCATACAATTGCTGTCTCGTGATGACAAAAGACATGCAAAAGATATAGAATGGAATATCTTGCGTGTCAAAGTAAAAGAATAATAGTTTGTCTTCAAGTTCTTGGCAGCATGCTCATTGATTCATGAATTGCATCCTTGGCTTTTTCGTCCTTCCTGTGGCTTCATCTGCTTGTTGTGATTAAGTTTCTTTTTCTTTTTTTTTATATTTCTTCCCATGTACTTTTGAGCATGTCTATAAATTTAGAGGGAAGGCAAACAAGTCTTAGGCATGAGGAGAAACTTTTCGGGTGCAGAAGGAGTAATGGCTAAACGTTTTGAGAAATACCAGATTGAGTATCTCAAGTCTGCATTTGAAGAATCAGAGCACTTAACCAAAGGGAAGAAGATTGATCTGGCGAGGGTTACAGGGCTGGATATGGAGCAAATAGCCAGCTGGTTTAATCGGCAAAGAACTCGCAGGAGAGCCAAAGAATCAATGGGAGAGTTGAAGCGAATCAATACTGAGCTCAAACAATCAATCCAGGAGCATCAGGAGGAAGAAACCAAGCTCCAAAAGGAGCTTCAGGACAGCAAAAGGAGGGAAGCTGAGCTTGAAAACGAAAACCAAAATTTGAAACGCCAGTTAACTATCATTGAAGGTGATCTGCAATTTGATTCTATAACAAGGTCCATCAATAGATATCCTTAAGAATTGTCATAGTTTTCACTTGCCGGGAGAAAGATTGGTGCTACATATGGAGCCATTCTTGAGTCTATTGTAAATGAGACAAAATGTTTCATTGATCAATATTATGAATCAGCAATACTGTTGCTTCTACTGTATTGTTTCTGTTTGTTTTTCCATCTTTTTGTTTGAGTAAAACATTATCAATAGCTGTTGTTGTCACTGAATTTAGAGGTACTATAACATTGTGGTGTGAGTGTTTCTGTATGAAAGCCAGCTACACGGCTTGGCACCATCTTTGTCCTTTGCTGTATTAGTTGAGATCAAGAAAATGTGATATGGTTCTATGGAAGCAAGACTATGGTAATATATATCCAGATTCTTGACCCACCATGTGTTAAGACAAAAGGTAGATTTGCTCAAAATTGCTATATTTGGAGACATACAAGGTTCTTTCCATCTTCATAAAACTCATATGAAATCTTTAGTGAAGAATAATGTTTTCATATATTTTGTTTAATGGATATAGGTCAAATGTAGGTGAATCAAGTCTCTAATCGAGGAAACATTTTATACTTATCATTTATATATAATAATAAAATATAAAAAAAATAAAAATCAAAGATTCAAAAGAGAATGAAATTGAGGATCAAAGTGTTGGCGAACAAGATCTTGCTACTTATTCAAGAGAGGAAAGCGGGCAGTCATGTTGAGTGGAGGAGGGTAAAGAAAGGGAAAAAAATTAGTAAACTATGTGTTCTACCATTAGAGAATAGAGTGAAAAGTGTCAATCATATAAAAAGAGTATGAATAAAAATTGAGAATTTGAATATCAATTAAAATAAATAATTTGCATTGCCATTTGCAAGGTTAACATCTTTATTTCACAAACTTAAGGCCTTTTCATGAACTTTGTTTTGCTCTATTAAGTTTTATAAGTAGTAATAATAAGTGTTTTTTAGATTTCTCATAATCACCAACTACTTTATCTGAAAAGTTACTATAAATAATACTTCACATATTTCATATTAAAACTAAAAAGTCATATTTCCTATTAACTTTCTCCCCCAACAAAGCATTGTACGCTAAAGAACAATATCACACACCATTTCTTTAATAAAATGCACACATACTTTCTCTCCATATAAAATGCATTTTCGCTACAGATGCAGAAGAAATCCTCATGGTTCGTTTCGGTCTCTATGGATAAACTTGTTATGAGTTGGAATAGAGAATTGAAATCGAAAATAAAGTAAATTTATTGCTCTTTCCCTATCAATTTTTTAGTTGTTTTACTCCATATTCAATCTTGATTGATTTTATAAGTTTTACACATAAATTACAATCAACATTCTTTTATACAACGATGTGAAGGAATGCATTTGTTTTCTAGAAATAACTTGAGTCGAGATGTGATTCCATTTCCTTTTTGAGTCATGAGTAGCCGTATTTATGGATAAGGGGCCTAAGCCCATTAGAATTATGAGCCCATTAAGATTTTTATATTAATTCAATGTGTGATAATCCACAATATTAAAATATGCCGCGTTCATATTATAATATATCAATTACACTTTTAGTTATATTTCTGTCGCGTCACAAATTTTTGGAGCTTAATTTGTATTTTGCTCTATAAGAACTTTTTCTAATTCTAAATCAATTCATTCAACAATTAAAACCAAATTCAGCTATAATTCCAAGTTAGAGACAAGTGAATAGTTTGATAGAAACTCCCATAATTACAAACAAATTTGTTATATTGGGTAGAATCTCATAAAAAATAATTGAAAATTCAACTAACGTCCTCTTTTTTCTAAAAAAATTACAGATATATAATTTCTAACATCATAAAAATATTCATGTCAAATAAAAAATCTTTATTGGTTAAGTTTGCCACGGAGTTCTCCGTCATAATAAAGACATCTTCGTACTTCATTGTAAAAAACAAAAACCTTTAGAAGGAATAAAAAAAAACAATAAAAAACATGAAATTTCCCCATGAGCCATAACCAATGCACAAAATGCCAAGATCTTAAAACAACAAAAACTCCACATCAATTTACCAGCCCAGTGATATTCATCCACATTAAAAGCTGGAAGAAGCCATCAAAATTTCCCCGTCCCTCCTTGAAATCTCCAACCCCAAAACCCTCAATTTTCTCGTCCTTAAATCCGGATTATCTGCTCTGTCGTAATCCCCAATCTGTCTCTATAAATCAAGAACCGAGGCTAAACAACTATAACCATGATTAGGATTACAGGCAGAGCCCAGACTGCAGCTGACATTATGGCTAAAAGATTCGAAAAGTATCAGATTGAGGCTCTGAAGGTGGCTTTCGAAGAATCCGAGAATTTAACCAAAGAGAAGAAGATTGAATTGGTGGCGGCTACAGGACTGGATGTGGAGCAGATAGCCAGCTGGTTTAGCCGCAGAAGAGCACGGAAACGGGCTAGACAAGCGACGGTGGAGCTGGAGCTGGCGCACTCTCAGCTCCAGCAAGCGCTCAAGCTTAGCCGGGGGAGCGAAGCCGAGCTGCGAAAGGAGATTCAAGAGAGCAAGAAGAGGGAAGCCGAGCTCCAAGATGAAAACCAGCGTTTGAAACGGCGGATTACTATTGTTGAGGTTGAGAAGCAGTTTGGTCCGTTGAAGTGGTTGGTGGACGGGTACTAAATATGGGAAACGGGTCGGTCGGGTCCGATACTTACATGGATATCGTGGGATTGGAAATATAATGGAATAATATTTGTATACTTTTTATTTGAAAAATTCGAATTTTCTTCAATTTCGGGCCCTTCGATGTCAAAATTGTGATTGAAATTACTCTTATATTAAAATATTAAAGTTTGTTGCTATTTGCTGCTGAATTGCTTTTCAGAAATCCTTTTGGACTTAGATGAATTAAAATTAACTTTCAAATAATAAACTATACATACTTGTTATGTAATTAATATATAATTTAAAAAAATAATAACATTATTATTCATTTTTAAGATATTTAATATTATGTAAGTCATTGATTTCTAAACTTTATAATGCATTTTATTCATAATTGGATAACCTGTCAGCATTTTATTAGAAAAATATGAAGAGTCGTTAGTGCACGCTTGATGATTTTAAATAAAGTTTTTTGGTTTTATGCCATATCAATTAAAAAGACAATTATTACTATTAAATGACGAAATAAATTTTAAAATTTATTAATATTTGCTAAAAATAATGGTTTAATAATCTCATATGCATTGAAATCATAGTTAAAATCATTGCTTAGCTAAAATATAATATTACATATGATATATTTAGGGCTCGTTTGCTTTTAGATACAAGTTGTGGAGTGATAGGATGAAATGAGGAATAAATAGTGGAATTGGGATAATTTAATATCTGATAAAATATACTTACTTTGTGAGATAAAATGCAGAATAATAATGGATAAATTTATTATTTGTTTACTTATATGGATGATAAACTATAGATAAATACTGTATTGACCTTTATATCATTTTCTTATAATTTTCAATAAGATACGTCAACTTTTGGATGTTTACTTTTTTTCTATGGGCCAAACCTTAGCTTTCTCCTACTTGTGAGTTGTCAATTTGCAATTTGTATAAATATGCATGTTTTCTTGCCTCCATAAGTGGGATTAGTTTATGCCCTCATACGCAACATATGCATTTCTGTGCAATGTTCTATCAAGTTTTTAACTATCGGCACCGCAACAAGAAGTTCTTTAATGCTGCAGCGCCATTCAGTCAATTTTATATAATGGTACACTAGATATTTGACACATGGAGCCATGCATATGAAACTATGATTATGTGTAAATGAAAATAAGTACAAAATAGTAAGATAAACTCTCATCCCGAAGAGCCTAATTCGTGGAATTTAATTGTCCCAAGCCATTTGTGGGATTTCTCATCCCACAACATTCATGAATAATGTGGACCCAAAGTTTTTCTTCAGAACTACCATCACCAAAAGTAGACAAGGGATGGTAAGGGATGATGGACTTAATTCATCCTTATTCCATAAAGTAAGCATGCCCTTAATTGATTATGGACAACTCTGATTGGGACAAACATTTTCCTTTCTTTAAGACTTCTACTTTCTTAGTAAATGTCTTAGCAGAATGAATTATTTGCCTTGTTGGATGTAATATTTATTGAACTTTTATCATAAGCTTATTTAAAAAACACTTACGCCAGTTCAAAATGATTTCTGTGGGCTTTGTATGCAATATTAAGTATGAATAATTAAATGCAGTTTTGATCTTAATTACATGCGGTCTTCTTATTGGGAATCCAAATATGGACACAATTTGGACAGCATATTCCAGTCCATATCCAGCACAATTTCTTAAAAACTAGTCCGATTCCTAAGGTCCGTTTGGTTTTATTTTCATTTTTAATTTTCATTTTTATCATTTTTAAAATTTGAAAAATTAGTTAATGGACTGGACATAATAAGTTAAAAATAAGTTTATATTTGGATAAATTGTTGAAAAATAATGATTATATTAATTTTAATATGTTTTATATAGAGAGAGAAGATATATATTTTATTGAATAATGTGTTTTGAAAAAAAAGTAAAAATGATGTTTGATAAAAATGTATAAAAAATTATGTATTTTATTTTTAAAATAATAAAAAATATGAAAATAAGCTTTGAAAATAAAATCAAATGGACCTAATCTATGGTCCATGGACCGCCTTCACGGCCATCAATCCATATAGTTTTTGTGATTTTTCATATATTAATAGCACATAGGAGTAATACAATGCAATCTTTTTCTTTTTATTTTTTAATCAATGTCAACTATCTTTAGTTATTTTTTCTTCTTTTTTGCACCGCTCCTAATTTTAGAAAATCCAATATGAATTGATATGGGTCAAAATAAATAAGATGACCCAAAGTATACCAAACCACAACCCTAAGTGCGAGTTCAAACTAACAAGTCACCGAGGTTCAGTCCATCAATCCCGTTATTATAAATATTTTCATAATTGTCATACCAAGATATATAGGCTATGTTTGGTTACATTCTCTCAAAATAAAATTATTTTAAGAGAATATAATCAAACATATGCTTTTTTTTTCTCCCAAAATGATTCTTAAAATGATCAGATTATCCTTACAATTTAACTAATAAATGATCAAAAACTTTATATTCTTTACATCACAATCATTACCATCACATATAAATATATTTACATATCACAATATTTTATTAATATATCATAATAAAAAATATTACTAAAATCTATTTACACTTTTAAAACCCAATAAAAAGACGTTGATTTAACTGCTACAACAAATTTTGTCTCCTCGCAAAACAACAAAAATGCATTGATTTAATTACTATAGTAGAATTTGTCTCCTCCTAAAATATAAACAAACATACCAAATTTTTCCAAAATAATTTTCTTACTATTCTCAAATTATAAACAAACATGCATCACATTCTTCAATACAAATTTTACATTCTCCAACCCTACTCCCAAAACTCATTCTCCCAAAATGTGTAATCCAAAACACATAATTTATAAACAAACATTCCTACAATTTTTATTGTTCTAAAAAATCTTTGCATATTATATTATTTCACAAATATTGACTTAATGATTGGAGAGTTTTTTTCGGGAATACTCAGACAACACTATAACTAATTGTTAAATTTCGAAATTGGATCTTTGGTGAATATTTAAAGACTTTCGAGTTTGGATCAAAAGTGAATATTTCATACTCATATTATGATTAATTCATTTAAATAAATTTAAAAAAAATAAACAATTTCCTAACTTTGACAAAAAATGAAAAAATTGGTGAGAGATTTACTGATGATAAAATATCCAGCGTTTCTACTTTTCTTTTCATTGGATTCTGATGAATCATGGAAGGTAAATATTTGTTTGCATGGCGTCTCCTTGATTTTCCATGATTAGCCTCTCGTTGTATGTGGATTATATCAAATAATTGAACAATCTACGTTAACTGTGCCAAGATTATATCAAATTATTGTTCTGCAATAATTTAGGTCAACATTGTGACATAAGTACGAAGCATTTCTGTGTGCAATTTTTTTCCCGCACATCAGTAAAATAAATAAATTATAATTTTTATATATAATATTAGGTGATTCTCACCTCTTAAGCTGACTTTTGGTATTAAGTTAGATCCAAACTTCATTATTTAATATAGCATTAGAGCCACCAATCTTGATTTGGGTTACTTAGTGTTGTTGGGTCGTTCATTTTATATTATTCCATATTCAAATGTTCATTCATAAACGAGTGCGATGTATGTTAGTATCATATATCAGTCAAATAAATAAATTGTGGTCTTTGTATATTATTTTGGACAATCATCACCTCTTGAGCTAGCTTTTAAGATTTAATTAGGTTCAAAATCTATTTTTTAATACAATTACTTATGAAGTTATATTCTTTGTTTTTGGAGTTGACTCGCTTTTATTATGTTTCTTACAATCGAATTAATCTAATGAATTTGTTATTGATGCTTGGTTATAAATTCTTGCTTGTTTGTGTCTATAAGGAAAAGTCTAATATACCCTTGTATTTTTTTATAAAAAAAAATAATATTTATTCTTTGGTTTTTTAGGTCCCGTTTGCTTTTTATGATGGAGGATGATAAAGTCCCACATCCATAAATATTTGTTGCGTACTTAGCAAGATGGTAGCCTGTGTTGAAGACTGTAGCGGGATGAATTATTTGATGTGCGAGGCGGGATGGAAAACTTCGAGATGTCTTGCTTGGTGGATGAACAAAGAAACCGAACAATGCATACTCAAGAGCCCATATATAATTTCATCAACTCGAGTAAATAATGAAGGTAAATTATCCGATTTCATCCGACATAATAAATAT
>JACGDI010001991.1:60557-83732 GCA_014898725.1 Jacaranda copaia
TTTTCCTTCCATAAGAAATCTTTTTGCTCTTTTCCATTTTCATATAATGATAAAATACAATTCGCCATAATAATTACAAAAATAATCTCAATAGCCAATCTTTAGACCTTAACATCATCCTTTATTTCATTCATTATTCTACGTCCCATAATTAAATAACCGGACCCTATACATCTCGAATGTCAGGATTGTGGAACTAATTTTTTACATGAGATCTAGTTTTCTTTTCAGAAGAAATACAAAAAAATGGATTTTTTTTTCTTTCAATTCAAATGCACACTTTTAAATTTTCCTTTTTATTTCCATTTTAATTCCTTGAGAAAAGGATGATTGCATATGTTATTTTTCATTTTTTTTATTTGCTGAAATTCATTTTCTTATAACAAATATTTCCGATAGAAAAATATTGTAAAACAAATGGATGGCAAATTTTAGGCTATGCTTGGTTACATTTTGCCAAAGCAAATTCATTTTAGCAAAATGCAACCAAACACATGTGCCGATTTTGTCAAAACAATAAATACTATTTTTCAAAATGCCCCTTCAAATCAACTTGATTTATTACCAAAAATTTTATCTACATACATATACATATCATAATATTTTATCATTATTTTTACAATTAAAAAATCATACCAATCATTACATATACATATTATATATCTAATTATTATTTTTACACTAAAAAAATATTATTTAATTCTATTTTTAACTTAAATATCCAATAAAAAAGTATTGATTTGACTATTATAATAAAAATTATTTCTTCTCGAAATATAAGCAAACATACAAAAACTATCCAAAATAATTTTATAATTATTCTCAAAATATTAATAAACATACATCACATTTTTCAATCATACTTTCAAAATTCATTTCCTAAAATATATAATTCGAAACATACAATTCATATTCAAACATTACCTTAACAAATTGTAAGAGAATCCTATTTATGAAGCATGTTCTGGCTTTTTTGGCTCCAAATGGGCTAATGATTGTGCCAAATGACATTGCCAACTCAAAGTACAATCAAAATAGCTATGAAACATACATATATACTAGGCTCATTTGGTCACCTTTGCAACTACTAGCATCATTTCTATCATTATCATGAACAATGACCCTATTGGAATATGCTACCTACTTGATAGCCCAATTCACACCAATTTCTATTTTCATTTTTTTAAATAAAATTTTGTAGTAGCCATATACTTTTTTTTTTGTAGTAGCCATATACTTCTTGCTTCTTAGCATATTTAAATATTATTGCATTAAATATATTATTGCATTAAATATATAACTTGTTTGTTTGTAAATTATCAAAATATTTTCTAATTCAAAAAAATACAATTAAACAAATCATCATATTCTCTAATTCTCCCATCCGAAATGCATCCAAAAAAGTCCAAAATTGCTTCACAATTCATTTTTTACCTATTTTTCAATACTTTACCCTGTTATTTTTTGTCTCCCTACCCAATTTATATATACACATATATAAATAATTTTAAATATCAACTTCACTCTATCAACCTAATAAAAAAATTATTAATATGATATATTGTCCCATTCAAAAATACAAACAAATAAATAATTTTCTTCCAATATTTTTTTAATCTACCACCTAAAACATAAACAAACAACTATCGCATTTCCTAGTTCCATTTTTCAAAAATTATTACCAAAATATTTTGACAAAAACGCAAATTATAAACAAACAAGCCACACGGGGTCTTAAGTAAGTGATCGTAAAATATTTAGTAGTTCATTTTTACTAACTTGATTCATTTTGTGTTGATATTGATTAATTAATTGTATATACTGTGTGAGTGTGAAGTTTAGAGTTAAGCTCAAAAATTTTCAAGTGCCTATGTATATAAAAGAAAAGGAAAAAATTATTTTTGTGCTAGTTATAATTCCATTAGTACCCTTCTCATAATCACATGTCTCCTTCTCAAACCATGAAATCATGGGCAAATTAGTAATTTCACCAACCATGTATGTATGCATTTATCTATATATATATGTGTGTGTAGAGAATATTAAATAGATTTAGTGCCCATCTAACGGTTGGATGTCCCCTTCTCTAATCCATGAAATCAAAACAAGGGGCAAAATAGTAATTTCGGCAATCATATTTGTAAGTATATCTTTGTTCGTCCAATCACATCCAAAGAACTGAAAATTTGCAGGCCCATGTAGTATAATACATAAAAATAAATAATTAATTTCTGACCAACTCAAATTACCAAACTCAAACCCACCCCAAAATTCTTAAACATTAGTAAAAAAAAGAAATATCCATAAATTATTTTTCCCTCAAAAGCTATCAAAAAATTCAAAAAAATTATTATTATTATTATTATTTTTTTATACTTACATATTTTTCTTAATAGTAGTGTAGTTCACTCACAAAAAAGTGAGAATGGTGTTGCAAATGTTTATTTAGATTTCTTGAGCTTGGGCGATGGATTCAATAGCAACGAGTTTGGCTTCTCAAATAGCATATTCGACGATCTGTAAGTTTCCTTTTCCACTCATTTTAATTTAATTCTCCTTTTCATTTGATTCATTATGACAATCATTCGCATTTTCAGAAAGGTCGTGTCTTCTAGGGTTCCGTTAAGGCGCAGATCTTTGATAAATCTTGTTGAGGTTTGTTTTGGTTAAATCCCGAGAAAAAAGTACGGTTGTGAACGTTGATGTTAATTTAGTGTATTGGGATCCATGAAAATGCCATTTTTACACTTTTTTTTTTTGAGTCTAGTTTTGCTCTGCCCTCAGAAGTGTAGTTTGAGCTTGAAGTTACCTTTTTCCTCTGCTTTATTGCATTTTGGTTGTGTGGCAATTGTAGAACAAGGAAAAATGCATGTGTGCGTGTGTCTATGTTCTTTTTCTTTTTTGTTTCTTTTTTCCTTTTTGGTTTTTTAATTGGAGTGTGGAACTAAGGGGAAGCATACTGTATTAGGTTTTTAATTTAGAGAGACAATGATAGAGAAGTTGGTTTGAAATGTTGTATGAATCTGGTTTAAAAGAATGGGTTTCTGCTCTTTTGTTAATCTCATTTCCAGGTTTAGCTGAGTGGTGTTTCTAGAACTTGGTTATTTGGATTGCTGGAAGTGTTTGTCATAAATGGCTGATTCAAGTCATGTTGATGTTATATTGGAGTTCTTGAGAAGGAACAAATTTACCAAAGCAGAGGCTGCTTTGCGAAGTGAACTGGGTAACAGACCTGATTTAAATGGAATTCTTCAAAAGCTTATGCTGGATGATGAGGAGTCTGGTAATAAATTAAGTGAAGAAGTAAATGGGGGTGTTGTAGCAGAAGAAGATCGAAAGACAAAAAGTACTCGCCATAGTGGGGAAAATCTAAAGGATTCATCAACCTCTGGTAGTGCTGAGGCGTCTAAAGAGCTAATTGTGAAAGAGGTGGAGTGTGGAACAGGAAGAAATGGGTCTGAGACCAAGTGGAAGAGCTCTGTTGCTATTGGAGAGCAGTCCGAGGTTAATGAGAGTGTTGGAACAACTGATACGAACTTCACCTTCTCCAAAGGTTCAGATGATACTGTGCTTGATTTGTATTCATGGAAGTACAATACGAGCAATGATCCAGTTACTTTATACCAGAATGATGGTGGCAGTGCCAATGAAAACAAATTCTTGGGGTTCCAGGTTCCTGGGAAAACTAGGTTGGATTCAGCTGAGACTCTTGATAGTGCTAAGGTTAATCTGAAATCTGGGGAAGGTGCTAGTTTTTCTGGTGAAAAGCGAATATCTTGGCCTGGTACTGTTAGTAATGCTAGTGCAGAATTGAAGCATGAAAAAAGTGAGCATAAGGAAGTCAGTGAACAAAAAAAGTCAAGCAGTGTGTGCTCTAAGGATGAGCTTGTTGATAATCCCTGGTCCAGAAGTGATGCGTCTGCCCAATCATCTTCAAAGCTTTGGAAAGATTGTTCTGTGAAAACAGTTTTCCCCTTCTCCATGGGGGACACTTCTACCAGTTATGATGGTGCTGTTGCTGTGGTTGATAAAAAGGAGGGGAAAAGGAAAGCAGAACTTGATGACATTAGAGCTGCAATAAAGGAGCAAGTGGATGAGGTTGGGAGAGTTCTTTTCTTTGGGAAGAGTCAGGGAGGTGAGCCAAAAGATTTTGGTGCATTAGAATTTCATCTTGCATCGAAGAACCCTAAGGAAGAGCTACCAAGACTACCACCGGTTAGACTTAAGTCAGAAGACAAGCCTTTCAATATTCACTGGGAGGAGAAGTATGAACGTGATGGACCTGGTCCAAAGATCTTGAACGCTGACAATGCTTATCTTATTGGGTCATTTCTGGATGTACCTATTGGCCAAGAAATTAATCCTTCAGGTTTGCCTGAAAACTTATTTAACTTGTTCTTTTCCGATTTCTATGTTACTAATACAGCTTGTTAATTTTATGTTTTTGATCATTATCTTCAATTACTGCATGAACACTTTAAACAAAACTACAAATGTGATTGTGTAAATCATCACTGAATCGTAGGCGGGATACATATTCGTGCTTTTATGGTTGAATTGACAAACAATTCACTGTGAATGCACTGAATGGATAATGCCAAGGTGTAGATGAATCCTACTTGCCATATTGAGTCTAAGGAATTTGTGCACAAAACTCAAGATGCAACTCCAGTCGTTTGGTGCAAAAAATTGTCGAAATGTTAAATTGTTGAGGATACTGATCCGTTTTTGAACAATTTACTTTAATAACTACTTGAGCAAGTTTGTTAGCTTAATATTATGTAATGTTTTTTCCCTTGCACTTATGCATTGGCTTACTACATCTAGAGTGGGAGAGATTGTGCTTTTTACCCTCTTGACTGGCTTCTGCTGCATGGAAGGAAAAATGGATTAAGCAAAGTGATGAATTTTCTCTTGGGCCAAACAATAATATTTGTTTCTCCAAAGAACAACCCAGCCCCACCACACCCACCCACCCCGCACAAATCTGTTACTGCAGAAACTGTTTATTTATGGCGTTAAACTTCCTTCACTTTACAATATGTTCTCTTTGGTTTGTATTTTCTTTGATTAAGTTTCGATTTTCTTCCCATAATTAAACACCCATATGTATGAAGAGGTGGCATGTGCTTTTACTATTTTCCTATATTGTCCTCTGAACTTGATGTGATTTGCTTATGTATCATACTGCTTACTGTATCTATAGTGGTCTTTATATCTAATAATTTGTTATTCCTCTAACCTTGCTCTCTAGCTATTCAATTGATTGTTATTTTTGTAATGGTGATGCATAGGGAAAAGGCTAGGAGGAGGCAGTTGGCTCTCCGTAAGTCAGGGCATTGCTGAAGATACTTCTGATTTAGTTTCTGGTTTTGCAACTATAGGTGATGGATTGAGTGAATCCATTGACTATCCTAATGAATTCTGGGACTCTGATGAATATGAAGATGATGATGATGTTGGCTATATGAGACAACCTATAGAAGATGAAACCTGGTTTCTGGCACATGAAATTGATTACCCAAGTGACAATGAGAAAGGGACAGGTCATGGGAGTGTTCCAGACCCTCAAGAAAGGGGACAGAACAAAAATGATGAAGATGAGTCATTTGCAGAGGAGGATTCTTACTTCTCTGGGGAGCGGTATTTCCAGTCAAAGAATGTTGATGCTGGTGTACCTTCAGATGATCCTGTTGGGTTGTCGGCTACTGAAAGGTACCGGAGAAATAATGAGAATGACCTGATTGATCAATATGATGGACAGTTGATGGATGAGGAGGAGCTAAATTTGATGCGTGCAGAACCTGTCTGGCAGGGCTTTGTCACTCAGACAAATGAACTCATTATGCTAGGGGATGGGAAGGTTATGAATGAACATGGAAGGCTGCATCCGAATGATATCTGCATGGATGACGATCAACATGGTTCAGTTAGATCTATTGGTGTTGGAATCAACAGTGACGCTGCTGATATAGGCAGTGAAGTGCGTGACAGTTTGGTTGGAGGTAGTAGTGAGGGGGACGTAGAGTACTTTAACGACCATGATGTAAGCATTGGTGGGTCCAGACATTCACAGCATGACTTAGATAAGAATGCTGGTGAACGATCCAAGAATGACAAAAATAGAACAACGAGAAATAATTCTGATAAATATGTAATGAGTAATGATAATGATGCACATACACTAGCAAAGAATCATATTGATGGAGGATTCTCATTTCCTCCTCCTAGAAATGGGCAGTTGGTGCAAACAAGCTCGGGTAGGCCTTTGTGGTCAAACAAGGGAAACACCCTTGTCAATGATGAAGCTGATGATTGTGGGATTGCTAATGAAGACATGCTTGCATCATGGAGGCGCAAAAGCAATGAATCTTCACCAGTTAAGAGTTCAAGGGACGAAAACAACACTAATGCTGGGGAATCAGCCAATTCTAGTCCCTCATCTCTTTCAAATTATGGCTACATTGATAGGGAACACGTAAAGAAAGAAAGGGATGTAAAAACAACAGGCGTAAGAGAAGAGGACCCTGGGGCATCATTAGAGGACGAGGAAGCTGCTGCTGTGCAAGAGCAAGTGAAGCAAATCAAAGCACAGGAGGAGGAGTTTGAAACTTTTGATTTGAAGATTGTCCACAGGAAAAACAGGCAAGTGACTATTTCCCCTGTAATCATACGATGCCATGGATAGTCCTTGTTTAGTTTGATAATTTTATACTTGTATCACAATCTATACTATATTTAGCCCTTTTGTTTGAATGATAGCATTATTATAGTACTAGAAGAAGTTTTGTACCCAACACTTATACATATAAAATTTAGGAACTTTTAAAGCTTCTAACTTTTGGATGAAGTTCTTGTTGCCTGATAGACATATGAAGTTGTGGTTAAATTATGTCGCTTTTCAGTTTATACAATCAACCTTTTATAGGGAATACACATACGGCTTGTTAATAAGATTTTATAAGGTTGCAAATACCAAACTTCATTCAGGAAAGCTGTTTATAAGGAATATAGTGTGTTGGGTTGTGAAAATAACATGAGCATGGTTACTGTGAAGCCCATATATTTCCTCTCTCCTCCCTCCATGCCCAGCTCCCAGCCTCTAGAGTCCAATTTGATATTTGCCACTGCTAGTGTGGGAATCTGTAGCAGCAAAACTAGATGATGTACTCAATTGATAGCTATTCAAATTTACTGGGTATGAAGAAATATGGTCTATGTTAATGAATTGGAACTTATTTAAGAGATAGTTATGCTATCTAGTGCTTGTTTTCCTATCTTTTACTCTTGGATCCTTGGACTTACATCACCAATACATATCCTAAATAGACTGGTTGGTTACAATTTAAACATGGTAGCGCGTGAGATTATAGGTTTGAGCTTGAGGAAGTTTTATTGTCAAGTGGCAGCTGCATGCATATGCTTTAGAACTGTTGTTACAGGATTCAGATTCCGCTGGTTCTGTGGATTTGTTTTTAGCATATAATTTCATTTCATTTTACTTCTTTTAACCATTAAATATTGGAGATGAGTTTCTTAATGGTGCTTCTGTTTCTTGTTCAGGACTGGCTTTGAGGAGGACAAGAATTTCCATGTCGTTTTAAACTCAGTCATTGCTGGCCGCTATCATGTCACTGAGTATCTTGGATCAGCTGCATTCAGCAAAGCTATCCAGGCACATGACCTGCACACTGGCATGGATGTCTGTGTGAAGATTATAAAAAACAACAAGGATTTTTTTGATCAGAGCCTTGACGAAATAAAGCTGCTCAAGTATGTGAACAAACATGATCCGGCTGACAAGTATCATCTTCTTCGGTTGTACGATTACTTTTATTATCGAGTAAGTGAGCATTTCTTCCATCACTTGAGTAAACAGCACACTGTTTGAGCATTAAGTTGTTGAGTTCTTTTCTTGTTAATATTTAGCTAAATAGTTTACAGGTAATCAACATGCTATGTCTTTTTTTTCCCCTGTCCTTCAATAGCAGGGGCGTGGAAACCTACTTTCTTTCTATCTATTTCTGCATTGTGTGACTTGATTTTCCTCTCGACTCATTCAGCCTTCCTTCTATCAAAATAGTTTGGCAAAGGTTGAGTTTTATGAAGAATATATGATAGACGCAGCCTGGTCCAGTGTCGCACTTGTTTGGTCAAATAGATATTGAAGAAAAAATCGGTTGATGCTTTTCCAGATGTGATACCTAATATTGTCACCATACAAACCTATGCGTACGTGGTTTGGCCATGGACTTGATTCAACTAAAAATTGATAAATATGAGAAGGGAGAAAACTACCTGTGCATCATAAAGCACTTTTTATTCCTTGTGGCTGCATTTTAGGCTGACCTTATAATTATTATGCCAATTGATTGCCGAGGTAGCTCAGCTCAACATGAACAGGCTTTATGACTAATAACTAGCAGGTTTTAGATCTAATAGGAACCAACCCAGCTTCATATTTCCAAAATGGAAGCTCAAAATAAGATAAAGCAAGATGTTTACCAGTATCAATGGAACACTTAAAATTGATGAATACCATTATTATATGATGGTCCATTCTGCACTTTAATCAGAATTGCTGCAATTGAGTCTCTTGTATAGTTTGCTGCAGGACACTGCAAAATCTTCATTTTCTGTTTTTGCACGACCACTTACTATTGTTGCTTGCCAGAGTCGCTCTTGCTATTTTAAATGAGACAAGAAAGGTAAAGCAAATAAAGCTTGGGTGGTGGTATGCTCTAAGTCATGAACCAAAAGCAGTAATCCTTTTATGTCTGTGTCTTTTCGTTGCCTCTTGTGGCATTTGCCTCAAGTTATGTTACCTGAACGAAGATACAGGGATTAACTTATTTTGTTGTAGTAAACCTAGGAGATATGAACAGAAAAAGCATCCCAAAATACTTGGGTCTATTTTGATCCATAATGGAGTTTTATATGAGAATTGAAGAAGAGTAGGTTCTGTATATTTTTACACTATTGCCCTAAAAGTAATGGCAGAAGGAAAAAAATTTCAATTTTAGGAAATGAAGCTGGTAATGGGATGTCTCGAAGAAGTAATGGGAGCGATAAATTTGGGACACGGGGAGAATTTTGCAGGTGTTAAAATGCGACCATGTGAAATTGTGTTGAACTAGGGCTATCTCCATTAACTTAAACACATAAAAGAATAGAATATTTGGCAAATTTTTGAAATTCAGCTCAAAATTTATGAAAGAACTTGAGATGGGATGAGTAGCATTTATTTTTTCCTGAAACCGACTGCAGCAGAATTAGAGATGAGCTTTGGATGTAAATATTTGCATGTTTGTAATCTAACTGGTAAATGTTTGGTGTGTGAAAATTGGGTAGTAACAACCTTTATTTGTTTATGCAGGAGCATTTGTTGATTGTATGTGAACTACTTAAAGCAAACCTGTATGAATTCCATAAATTTAACAGAGAATCTGGGGGAGAAGTCTACTTTACGATGCCTAGACTACAGGTTTGCTGAACCAATGTCATTGTTTACTTGCATTAGTACAGTATTGGTTGCTGACTAGGATTTTGATTGTGCAGTCAATTACTATTCAGTGCTTGGAAGCGCTTCAATTCTTACACAGTCTTGGCCTCATACATTGTGACCTGAAGCCTGAAAATATATTGGTGAAAAGTTACAGTAGATGTGAGGTGAAGGTCATTGATCTGGGAAGTAGCTGCTTCGAAACCGATCATCTTTGTTCATATGTTCAGTCTAGGTCGTACAGGGCACCAGAGGTTATTTTGGGACTTCCATATGACAAAAAGATTGATGTTTGGTCCCTTGGTTGCATCTTGGCAGAACTTTGCTCAGGCAATGTAAGTTTCTTCCAAGTCATACTTCTATAGTTTGTCAGTACTCAGTAGCTAACTTTGCAGACTCCCACCGTTCTTTTTCCATATTAGTTTTGAAATTTGAATCTGTTAATTGTTTGTTTTCCTTTATCAGATCTAGGTTAATGATTACTCTTGTGTTCCCCCACCTCCAAGAAAAAGAAAACAAGAAAAAAAAAATCTAAAATTACAAGAAATGGGAAAAAACACTGTATAATCTCCCAGCTACAACCTCCCTTCCTGGTCACCTGTCTTGTGTCTGGTGACCCATTGTTAACTTGCAGTTGGTGTCAACAGTCGGCATCTTTTGCAAGTTGCAGCCCAAGCCAACAGATAGCAGAGAAGATTTTAGACCTTGCTACCATATCAAAATCCTGCTGCCTCAGCCGCATCTCATATAAGATTTTCCCCCCAACCTCCACCACCTAACTTTAAAACACCCATTTTTTTCCTATTTTTTCCCTTCTTGAGACTCATACCACTGACATTACCTCTCTCCCCTTATTCTCCTTATGTTGATGCCTCTAGCCACTTCTCATCTCTCATAATCTGAGTTTTTGTTTCTTGGAATGACATCAGCAATGCAATTGTGATCGTCTATTTTCCTTCCACACCAGCTGCCATCATAGATGTTCTATAACTTTGACTGGAGTGAGATCATTCCGTCGAACTACAGTGGTATTTTGATCAATTTATTTGTTACTCATAGATGTCTAAAGAATTGTTGGGTGCTGTTGAATATTGAGATTGCCTAGATTGAGGAGGAAGGTTTTCCAAATTAAGCAGATGCCCACACTAAAATGGTGCAGTCTGCACGCAAGACCGACTATTTCAGGTCCTGGAAATGGTTGATGCATTACCATGTCCCTGCAAGCTGAGAAGCTGTCCACAAATTTAACCCGTGACCTTAAGTTCACAAAAGAATAATCTTATTGCAGTGATGAGGTCTTCCTTCTATGCATGTTGTTTAATTGGTCTTTGAAGATACCCGTTGAGAAACTTTTTATTCCTTTCATTTTCTCCCTTCCTTTGGGGTGAGATGATTTAAATTCAGATTCTTGAGTTCTATTTAAGATGTGCAGTGAATCTTATCTGATGGTTGAATAACTGTTGGAGTGTTTGCGCGAGGGAGCCAGGCTAATTGCTAGCTATTCAAGCTGTTGAGTGTTCAATTCAGCCCGGCTCAACAACAATGTGCTGATGAAGAGCTAAGATATTTATCTTAGCTGCATGAGGGCTGGACTTAGGCTGCATGATATCAATTGTCTATTTAATGTCTAAAAGCTGTGTTATACGCTCCTTGTATCTTTTTTCACTGCTTGAAACTTCCATTCTTCTGTTGTCATTCTTCTTCTTCTATGATAATATTATTGCTTCTTGGAACTCCAAAGTAAAGTAATGTTATCTGAATAGGTACTCTTTCAAAATGATTCTCCTGCCACTTTACTTGCTCGAGTAATTGGAATCATAGGCCCTATTGAGCAAGAGATGCTTGCAAAAGGACGAGATACATACAAATATTTCACCAAGAATCACATGCTATATGAAAGGAACCAGGTAAACTTCTTTTGTGTTCTGTCTTTTCTATATAATTCAGTTAATACAGGATGCATTATTCTGAGAATAGGACTTAATAATGTTAGCACTTATTGAAAAATTATTTGTACTTTTCTTGTGCTCGTTCTTGTTACAAGTCCTGCCCCAATGAACTAAAAAGATAATAAGAGACTAAAGTAATTGAGACTTGTTTGTCACCAACAAAATTGATTAAAAAAAAAGGCTTCAAGGTTTATGCTTACTTTTTGAACATGTTCTTTTTCTGGAGAAACATGATGAGGACGATGATGATTTGTGGACTTCCACTGGTTTTTCTTTAGGCTGTTTTTCCTTGCCCTATTATAACTCCGTGCTCCAAATTTTATTATTTAGAGGTGATTTAACTTAAATGATGATGTGATTGATTGTCCTCAGATGCAGAAATTATCTTTCTTTACTTTGATGCACTGCTAACTTCTTTTGTATGACCCATTATACTTCTGTAATTCATTTTGAGTATATGATGTATCCTGATCTTCTATCTTCCTCAGGATACTAACAGATTGGAATATTTGATACCCAAAAAGTCATCCTTAAGACATCGGCTGCCAATGGGTGACCAAGGCTTCATTGACTTTGTTGCTCATCTACTCGAAGTAAACCCAAAAAAGAGGCCTTCTGCATCAGAGGCTCTAAAACATCCCTGGTTACAATATCCTTATGAACCAATATCATCCTGAAGAATTTAAGATGCTTGTATGACTTATTAATTCTGAAGATTGCTCTCTGGTCGGATACAATTGCATAGAATGGAGGAAAACTGCCCCCGATGCTTGCCAGCCCATTGATTTGCAATAAATCTTTAATGGGCTTGTAATTTTCAAGTGCCTGCACATTTGGAAGGTGTGATTGGTTTTAATAGATGACAATCGACTCTTCCCTTAACCCCCTGCCAAGTTGTATTTTTGATTGTGATCTTGCAGGCTATATGTATGAATAGGATACTCTGATTTTCTTACATTTTGTTGTACATGATGTGTGATAATTCTTTTAGGTTATTTTAGTTATAATAGCTTGTGGAAATAGTTGCTCATCCAATTTTGATTGTCTTGGGATCCCTATGTGAATTGTATTAGCAGATAAATGTTTTGCCGACTTTGGTCAGTCGATGCGACGGCCTGGAGAATTCACCTCTGATGAATTATTGATATTAATCCCATTCTTGTGCTTGCATCTGGGAAGATTGACACTTTCTTTGGTGATTGTTGGATCATACAGTTGGTACATAAATTTTGGGCTCTTGTTGGTTTTAATCCTTTCTTATTATGCCTGGAAATTGTTCTGTTTGGAGACATGGAGGTCTATTTTCTTTTCCTATTTTTGAGATACCCTATGTAGATTTGGACTGCGGGTTCAATATTGGCATATGAGGTCCATTTTGTTCATGCCTCGGAAACTACCTTGGGAGTGCTCAATGGGGCGTGCTTGTCTTGGATGGAAAGATTTGAATTTTAATAAAAAATAAATAAAAATCTTGAAATGCTCAAAATGGGCGTGCTCGACTTGGATTAAAGAATTTGAATTTAGGAAAAATTATTCGAAGCTATAAGTAACTCAAAATTGGAATTAACACGTATAATGATTTAATTCAGAATTTCAAGTTCTATAATTCATTTGCAATCTTTTTTGTGCTTTTCTGGCATTTTAAATATTTATTTAAAATATATAGACCAAATGAAAGAGGGGAAGGGGTATTTTTTTATCTTCTGTTTAATTGTCTACTAAAAAAATCAATCTTTGAATAAAATCCTTTTGTTGTAAATTGATTATTGTAAAATTTTGAATTTGTGTTCTAAGTTTGTGAATATTTATTTATACGAATAATTATTCATATTTACTGTAAATAAAATAAAGAAAAAGATACTAAGGAAATTGCTTTTCTTATCGTTTTTCTGCATTGAAATTCTAGTACTGATTTTTAATTTTCCAAATTTTATGGGTCAAAATTAACATTTAGCTAAAAAAATGTGGGGGTATTTTGTAATTGTCTATAACAGACATGGCCCAAAATGGAAGAATTGCACTTCTCGCCTGATTCTTGCTCTTGGGTTTCTCTGTTAACACCATGGGGGAAGAGCAGCAACCCACTGAAACGACGTCGCTCTTTCCGGCTTTCATCCACCAACCGCCTCCTCAAGCTCTCCCCCCCGACCCCAACAGCACCGCTGCTGCCTCAGCGCAATGGCTGCAGAACCCCAGCTTCACCACCGACGTCTCCGTCATAAACGACGCCGTGTCCAAATACAACCTACCTAACGATGAAGAACAAGAAGAAGAAGAAGAAGATAAAGTGGAGGAGCTTACTGCCGGAAAACGGCAGCCGCAGTATGAGATGGTGCCCACCTCGCCGTCCGACGCAAGCGCGTCCTCCGACGAAGAGCATCGGAAAAAAAGGAAAAAGAAGAAAAAAAGGAGAAAGAGGGAGGAGTCCAGCGGTTCGCGCCAATCGTATAGCTATGCTGCGGCACTGTCCTCCTCTTCGAGGAAACCAGGTGTACAGAAATGGGCTTCTTCTTCTACTTCAAATGAAAAGGAATACTACTTTGATTCTAGTGGTGATCGTGATAATTTAGCTTTCGGCTGCATGTACAGGTCAAAGGAATAACTTTTATCCCTTGTTTTCTGCTTTTCTAATGTTTAATGCATTTTTGTGAATTCTATTTTATGTCTCATTTTTAACTGCAGCTTTTCCCCTGTATCCATATTACGTTCACTATCTACAAAGTAATTTCTTGATTGCTGCACTGTTAGTCAAACCATCAATTCTTTTAAGTACCTCGTTGATTCTTTTTAAAATTTGATGTAATAGACCTCCCAAATTTTAGAATGCTGCTGTATTTTTAATGTTATTTCAGAATTCTATGAGATAAATAAGTCAAATTTTCTAATCTTGCACTTGAAAGATATCTAATGTTGATAGATGAATAGCAAAAAATGGGCATTCATGTGGATGGAGGTATTTAATCATAAAATGACATCATATTCATTGTGTATTGATTTGAAGTGTGCATACATATAAAATGCAGAATGGATGTCGCTCGGTACAAGCTTTACAATCCCAAGAAATTCTCCGATTACAACTATTTTAAGAGGAATAAGAGACTTGGTCGTTTGGAGGGGGATAGTGATATTGATGCACTAGATGCAAAGCTTATATCAGGGGGTCGCTATTGGTCTGCCAAGTATTCTGCTATTGAGCGGCATAAGAACTTGAAACGAGTGCGAATTCTTGCTCCTAGCAAACCCTTAAAGAGTTCAGTTGCTGATTATATCCCCTTATTGGATGAAGGTTCTCAGAGCAGACCAGTTTCAAGTGTGACAGTAATTGAAGAGTCTTGGGAAGATGAGTTATTGCGAAAAACAAAGGAGTTCAATAAGATGACAAGGGAACGCCCTCTGGATGAGAGTATATGGCTGGAATTTGCAGAGTTTCAAGACAAGGTGGCTAGTATGCAACCTCATAAAGGTGCTCGTTTGCAGACTCTTGAGAAGAAGATCAGTATTCTGGAGAAGGCAACTGAGCTTAACCCAGAAAGTGAAGATTTGCTTCTTTCTCTTATGAATGCTTATCAGAGCAGAGATAGCACTGAGGTCTTGATTAAGAGATGGGAGAAGGTGCTTACTTCCAATTCTGGGAGTTACAAGCTGTGGAGAGAATTTTTGCGGGTAGTCCAGGGTGAATTTTCCAGATTCAAGGTTTCTGAGATGAGGAAAATATATGCGAATGCAATCCAAGCATTGGCTGGTGCCCGCATAAAGCAGCATAGGCAGGTTCTCTCTTTAATTTCTTCCTTCTGCTTACAATTATTACCCTTTTCACACATAAAAAAAATGAAGTAATCATGGACTTTTGAACATGAGTAGGTTGAGATTTTTGTTTTGTCATTGGAAATCGATATGATACATCTTTGATAACTCCTTTTTTTTCAAGGATTGGTTTTGATTTTTAGCTCTAGTTATTTGGATTGGAAAAGAAATTACTTGCAGATGATGGCCCTTTGAACTAAGAGAAATTGCTTGACTGTATTAGTGGGAGAAGTTAGACCTGACAAGTTCTGACATCTGTAGTTATTTGGCATATACCTTCAGATGAGGCTAGCTTTATGGTTGACATGGCTGGCTACAATCCTGAAGCCTTTCTTCCGCAGATGAAAATGCTTGGATCTGGCTTTTCCTGGAATTTTTTGATTTGACCCAACATTCCTCACTTATCTAACTATTGTTGACCACTTTTTGGTGAATCCATGCTTATTTCCTTCCCAATTTGAGAATAGAGTATAATCCGACCCTAGCTACTGGCCTGTGATCCTGTACCACCTTTGACTTAGAGCTATTCCAATTTCTTTCTCCAGCCTGGGAAGCCTAATTCAGTTGTATCAATACTTTGATGCGAGATATATTTTATGCATTTCCTTTTTGTTCCCCACATTTGGGGGCGGGGTTGGGGCTGTTGCAGGGTGCCACATTCTTAGACACCGGCTGCTGATATGGGGTTGTCCGCAGCATCATAACAAATTCTGAGGAAAATCTAAATCTAATGTAGTAGCCTCAGTGCCCTTTTCACTGCTTCTTATGTACTGACGTTTTCCTGTTATTTTCTTCACCTAAATTTGAGTACACATGTAATATTCTCAAAACTTATGTTTCTTTATATGTTAGTCAGTTTGCATTACATTGAGGAATTAATTTTTGAGGTTCTAAGATATTGATCCAAGCTCCTGTTTGTTCCTGCTGGATGCAGGCTTATCCATCTGGCAGTGCAACTCCTGTTGATCCAGCAATTATTCAATTAGAACTAGGTTTAGTTGATGTTTTTCTTGGGATTTGCCGTCTCGAGTGGCAAGCAGGTTATCAAGAGCTGGCCACTGCTCTATTTCAGGCAGAGATTGAATACTGTTTGTTTTGTCCCGTGGTTCTTTCTGAACAAAGTAAGCAAAGATTGTTTGAGCACTTTTGGAGAAGTAATGGGGCTAGAATTGGAGAAGATGGAGCCCTTGGATGGTCAACGTGGCTAGAGAAAGAGGAGGAACAGAGACAGAGGCTTATTAGTGAGGAGGCCTCAAATATAGTTGAGGAAGGTGGCTGGACAGGTTGGTTTGAACCTTTATCCAAAACTAAGGAAATTGAAATGCCAGAAACTGCTGCTGAGAGAGATGTGGTTGTTGAGGAATCTGATGATGGATCAGACATAAAAGATGTTGAGCAGAAGGATGATATTGAATCTCTGCTTAAAGCACTTGGGATTGATGCTGCTGCAGAAGCTGATGTCAAGATCAAAGATACAAAAACATGGACCAAGTGGTCAAAGGCTGAGATGGCCAGAGATTTTAATCAGTGGATGCCTCTACGTGCAAATTCAGGTTTGCCTTCTTTCATATCCTCAGTCTTGTCTGTGTCTCTTCTCTATGAAACATCTTTTTTGTCATTTTATATTCCATTCCTTTCTCTAATGTGACTTAGAGGCTTATAGATATATGTGAGATCGAAAGAAGGAAGTGGTTGGACTAGAGAAAGTGACCTAAAATAAGAATTTGGAAAAACATATCAGTTAGCTATTGAGATTTCTCCTACAGTACATGGCACAGATTTTCCAGTCTCTTTTTCTATGGTAAATTGCACACTACCTGCAGTTTGATCCTCAGTGCATTTACAGACAGATTGAATTGATGAACTTTAAAGTACACAAGTCTTGGTGCAGAATTTTGAATTAATGGCATCGGCACTTACTGCATGCAACCCCCACTTGTGCATGCAGATATGCACAACCACTAAAACAGTCTCTTCAATAAGGATTTGGAGTGGAAGACAAAAATAATGTTGTTCTATGCAATAGGAGACTTAATATCATCACATGCTTTCTCCTTCACTTTTGGCACCTTAACTGTCATCCTATTGAAACTTGTCTCAATAGTGGTGCAGTTATTGTAAACCCTCGAAGCTCTTGCTATGCAGTATATCTGTCAGGACAAATCCTCTGTCCTATTCTGAATTCTTTATTGGTTCTTGCTCATTATTTGGAGTTAAGAAAGCACAGTAAATGCAGTGTCACCTAGAAAATGTCCCCTTTATCTGCAATTTATTTTCTTTGTGAAGATAGATGATAACCCCTATTTCATGTATGTTTGAGAATATTCACCCGTTTTAGAGTGGCATAATGGAAATCTGGAAGTTCATTGTTTCAAATTCGTGTTAATTCAAACACTAATAGAAGCTGAACCAAATGAGATGGTAGAGCCGTATAAGTATTTGAAGTTCACTATCAGTGTCCTCTTTCATATGAATGATAGACCTTATAATGCATGATTCCATGTCCTGGCAACCACCCTTCCATTATAATTATTCTGATGATATTTTCACCTTACAGAAATCGATGCTTCCTCTTCTGCAGACTTACCTTTATGCTTGCAAAACAAAATGTGTTTAAGTTTATTTATTTTTTCTGGTGAAAATGACATCAATGAATTGGCATAACAGATCGGGTTTCTTATGATGATACTACAGCTGATGCAGAAGATGATGAGCAGCTTTTGAGCATAATATTGTATGAAGATGTGAGTGATTACCTGTTCTCATTAAATTCTGACGAAGCCCGAGTGTCTCTTGTATACCAGTTTATAGATTTCTATGAAGGGAAGATAGCTCAATGGTAGGTATTATGAGTGCATGAATTCTACTCTGCATTCCTGTTTATTTAAGCTTCTGGGTATATATCTGTGACCATACATTATTTTTAAATTGATGTCGGTGAACTATATGAGTAATAACACCATCAAATAGCTTAGTAGTTTGTGACCATCAGAAATCTGGTGGTGGTTCAATTTTATGCATTCTCTTCTTCTACTAGGTGATCATTGGATACTGCAGTTGCTTTTCGTTTCCTGATCACTGCTATACGTCTTGTGTACAGGACTTGCACAAACAGTTCAAGTTGGATTGAGAAGACACTTAGTTTGGAGAGTCTTCCTTATTCTCTTCTAGAGGATATGAGAGAAGTGCATGATGTTATAGTCAGAAAGCTGAACAATTCGATGAGTATCAGTTTGGAGCTTCTTTTGAACAGTTCAGATGACTCATATATGAGGAGTAACATGATGAAATTTCTGCGGAATGCTATCTTACTTTGTTTACAAGTATTTCCGCAAAACTACATCTTGGAGGAAGCCGCTCTTGTTGCTGAAGAGCTATCAAACACAAGGATGAATTTGACAAGCTGTTCTGTGACCCCTTGTCGAGCTTTGGCCAAGACTCTGTTGAAAAGTAATAGGCAGGTATGTGTTATCTCTGTTAGTTGGCTTTCTTGTTTGAGAAGTACAAATTCTTTGTTTATGTATGATGTTGGTCAGTATCAAGATAGAGAAAATGATTTATATATCACGTCATGTGCTGTTCAATTTCTTTAGATGCTCGTGTTAGAATAGTGTTGTACCCTAGGGAGTTTCTGTTGCATATGAAAGTTTGGTAAGTTGTTGTGACATTATTTTGACTACTAAAGTTCTTAGCCGCTATTCTTTATTGAATTTACTGTGAATTGATATGACAAAATCACTCAATTCTTAATCGCAAAAATATATCCTATGTTTTTCTAAATACAATAACTCTTCTGGCCATTTAACCAGTTTCAGATTAAACTATCTATATATAGAATTATAGATGGCAATAAGTTCACGGGTGCAGTGTCAGTATTTTGATTAGTGTCTGAGACATATCTGGAAAGTCTCTAGTGGAAGACCATTTTGTCCTTATGCACTTGCAGCACACGTCTGATAGGGTTGGAGAATCTCAGTGTCCAACTTATACCATCTTGTTGTGTAACCTTTATAGGGAAAAATCGAAAGATTTTTCCTAAATTGAGTATAGCTGGTTAAGTAATGTCCTTGCTTTTACCAAACTCAATAGAAAAAACTGGCTTAGATCGTTGGATGCTTAAAGCTGATGCTTATTACTTCTTAAAACAACTGAGCTGGTATTAATGTATTGATAGGCTTTTCGTGCTTCATGATTATAGGATGTATTGCTATGTGGAGTTTATGCTCGAAGAGAAGCTTTCTTTGGGAATATTGATCATTCCAGAAAGATTTTTGACATGGCCTTGTCATCTATTGAGGGGCTTCCAACGGTATGATTGTTATATTTTTTTTACTGTTCTTGGTTTCATGTGCTTTTCTGAAAGAACCCTGCTAATTGTCCACTGTTTTTGTTCTTTTTATAGCATTTCGACCAAGACTTTTCATATTGCATCATGCTCAGAACATTGTAGATTTTCATGAATAATATTTGTTTACTAGGTTGAGTATGTGGCAATGGATTTTTATCTTCTTTTCTCTCATCCCATGTAAAACTCCCTTTTCCATGGCCAGAGCTGGAAAAACTTTTGTTCTTTGGAGCCAAATGAACCAAGTAATATACAACAGCGTTGGCTCGAAATTCTTATATTATTTGATATTTTTTCTTGTTTCTTCATTTTGTTCTCAGGTTGATTTTGGATTACAAAATAATAAAGACAATAGAAGTTCCCATCAACAACTCATGAATCCAATCAGCATTAAGCAGAATGCTTCAAGTTGTTTAGACAATGTTCTTAAATTATCCATTCACTCCCTGCATGTCATGATTTTTTTCCTGCAATTAAGTCCTTGAAAAATAAAGCATAAAACTTAAACGTGTTTGTAATTTTTATCATTTGAAAATGCAGGATGTTCGGCCAAATGTGTCTCTTTTGTATTTTTGGTATGCAGAAGTGGAGCTTGCCAGTGATCCTTCTGAAAGTTCTGACTCCTCGTTCCGTGCAATGCATATCTTATCTTGCTTAGGCAGTGGGACAAGATATAGTCCATTTAAAGGTCCACCGTCGAGTCTGCAACAACTTAGAGCTCGTCAGGGATTCAAAGATCGTATAAAAATGTTAAGTTCTACGTGGGCACGTGGTATGGTAGATGATCATTCTGCTGCTCTCATCTGTTCAGCTGCTTTGTTTGAAGAGTTGACTTCTGGATGGTCTTCTGCCTTGAAAATTTTGGAACAATCTTTTACGATGGTTCTTCCAGGTGAATGAGCTTTTTATATATGATTTTTGTGGTGAATTCTAAATATTGAAAATTTTCACTACAAGTTAGGCAAATCCCCAGAACTCCTGCCTATGCAAATTTACTTTGGAACCATTGAATCTGTGGAAATATATTACAGTAAACATATATTGTACTTGCTTGAAATTTATTATTGTCCAAACTCTTCCACATATCACACTTAACTCTTTAACTTATCTAAAGTTAAAGTGATTGCATTGAAGTGTGGTCTTAGAGAACTTTCAAGAAAGGTGATAAGAACAATAATGTACTTGAGGTACGGGAAGCAGAGAGTTTAAGATGAACCAATGAATTTTTATATAAGCTAAGAATCTTGAAAGAATATATAAACCAAATCCAGTGTGCTTACTTCCAGAAAGAGATATGTTCACCTTGAACGTGAAAGTAAAAGGTCATACAAGAAGATGCTGCCGTGAAACTAAATAATGCATAGCAACTTAAAGAATGGCTGCATGGTATGACCCTCATGTGGATCCTGGTCCTATTGCGAATATTCAAGCCGGTGCTCAGAGCTAATATGTTATGGTTGCCCAAATTGAATTCATTACAGCTTAGACGAGTTATGTTACTTTTCTTACTTCATTGAACTAATGGGTGAAAAAGATTCTTTTCCCTGTTAGTACACAAAAGTGTGCACTGAAAATTAACTTAATAATTTGTTGTAGGCTGAAGTTGAGTCATGCTAGAAAGAGAAGTTGACAAATGGAAGATTCTAATCCATATTGGTGGATGGAATTGCTTCGCCCACCCCCCCACCCCCCAACGTGCACACACTCTTATTCCCTTCTTCTGGATTTTTAACCTCATTACTCTTTTTTGCTGGGGGGAAAAGGACACTGGGGAAGGCACACATTTAGTTAAATACTCTACTCTTTTTGTCTGCTTTTCAGTTCAATGCCTGCAATTGTTGTTGTGCTTTTTATATTTATCCGTATTACAATTTTTGGTTGTTTATTATTGTTGTGATTGTGTACTTTACTGCAGAGAGGAGGCGACACAATCGGCAACTTGAATTTTTGTTGAACTATTATGTGAGGATGCTTTCTAGAAATCACATGGAACTCAAGATTTCAAAAGTATGGGAAGCTATTCTGAAAGGGTTGCAGATATATCCTTTCAATTCGCATCTACACAACGCTTTAGTCAAAATCAGCCATCTTTATGCTTCACCAAACAAACTTCGGTGGACTTTTGATGATTACTGTCATAAGTAAAATCTTCTATCCTTTCTATTAATATTACTTGTCATTTTTCTTTTCATCCTTTGATAACTAAATTTTTGTTTATGCATGGGAAGGAGCCTATAATTTTATTAGACTTGATACATACTACATGTTCGTATTCATAACATGTTGAAAAACAATTAGAAAGATAGTGGTGAATCATCGATGCTGCTGTTGCCAGTCTTTTGTCTCTGGCTGGAATCTGGATTTCCTTTTCAAAAGTTGTGTTTCTTTGAGAAGCTGATTCATTAAGACCACTACTGGGTGAAGTATGAATTTACCCTCGTTGTTTTATGATGGATGAATTAATTGACTTAATGAGAATAATATCTCATGGGTGCACGCTTTTACTTGAATAACATTGTCTATTCATATGAGACTAGGAAAGATAGTATTCCAAATTGGTGTTTTGGGAAGGGTATTTAGGGGGAAAAAGATTCAAATTTCTTGAAAAATGACTTGAGCGCATGGTGTGTAATTCTAGATAGTGTAGAGTATTTCTAGAGAAGCAAACGAGGTTCTAGTTAAGGAAATATCAAAAAGTAAGTGTTCTTCATATTTAGTCTCAATAATTCATGGGGGCAGGGGATATTTGGATGTGTTTTTCAAAGGGTTAAATGCTGGTGCATTTAAGGAGAGTGATGCCTTTTCAGTTATCTTTGATTTATAGATGGAGTCAGAAGGAAAATTTGATAGAATTGCCTGTGATCTAAGTTTTCTATCAAGGGACATCTATGTCTCTGTGTAGTTGAGATGAGAATGTTAAGGTTGAATCATGACAAAACAGAGGATATAGAGGAAGATGTGCGTATTTCTTGGTTATACTAGTGCACTGGTAATGAAACTTTTAGGATTAGTGACTCAGTGTTTAAGATGATTGAGGCATATGCTGCAAGGGCCACTAGATTCCAAGTAGTTGTATCAGTTTAAGATAATTAATAAGCTAATGTAGATAAGAATACTAGAGAAAGAAGGCAGATTTAATGATATAAGATAATTACAGAAGATCTGGCCCTTTGTGATATAACTTTTAAGACATCCGTGGATATTGCAGTAGGAGAAGAGTATCCTTTCCGAGCATAAGTACTTTTTTTACAACTATAGTTTTTGTGATTGTCTGTGGTCATACTAAATTAACTTTTTTGTTGCCAGATATTTTTGTTTTCATTCCAATAAATATGTCCTTATTATGCTTCCTGCAAGTATTCTTGAGGAGTTTATCATATTCTCTTGCAAATGATTTTTGCTATTTCATGCAACCCATGAGATTGATTTAAAGTTGTCATCTTTACCTATCTTTTCAGATGGATTTAAAGTTGTCATCTTTACCCATATTTTCAGATGGATGGTACTTATTTTACAGAATGTTTGTGGGTGTGGAAATGTGTTATAGCTAAGTAGGAAGGAATCTTCTTTGTTTT
>JACGDI010001991.1:90980-109501 GCA_014898725.1 Jacaranda copaia
GATGATCAAGAAACCCTAAAATAAGCCAAGGATTTTGCATGAATCAACCAAGAATCAAAAGGGTTCTGCGGGAGATCAAGAAAGAGTGCTGAAATGGTTAATCAAAGTAGCTGAGAGGAAGATGAGAGACCAAAAGGTAGCTAGAAGGGCAGATATAAGGGAATTACAAGAGAATATATAGAGAGGAAAAAGCAAAGGTTAATTAGATAAACAAGTGTTTTCCGTTAGAGAGTGGGAGGATTTGGACAGACCAGCACCACCAGTTGATGCAACATCTAGGCTAACAAACCCACTCACAAATAACATTAAGCTAGCTAGCTATACTGTGTGTGTTGTGTGCGTGCATATATATATAGATATAGATGGTGTATCTAACTGTTTCTCGCTCTAGATGATGATGGGAGAGGGAGAGAGAGAGGGGAAGAGATGGAAGTTAAGGATTGCTTGGTGGGGCAAATGTCGTTCTCCTTTCAACATCTCTCCAAAATTCTAACCTACAATACCCACCAAAGCAGTTTGTCTTCCTTTCTAACTGTGCATGCAGCATCTAAATATATATATATATATATATATATTTTGTAAAATTAATGAAAATATTAATCAATTATTACAAATAAATAATTAGTTTATTTTAATAAAACTGTTTACACTTGTCAGATTAATTTGATCTTATTCTAACCTAAACGAGAACTAACTCTTAATCAAAACCCTAATTATGATCAGCCGCAAATGCATGCTTAAATTTTTAAAAAAGAACATTGAGGATTTGTGTGCATGCATGTATATATATGAGTAACTATAATTAATGATGATAATATAATCAAATGAGTACAAATAAAAAGTTTGGTATATTGTAGTTAGAGAGCTTAATTACGGAAGAAGTACGTATTGATGTTTTAGGTCTTGAAAAGCTTTCCAAGACCTAACTGAAAATTGGCCTATAATCTCAAAATCGTAGAAATGCATTTGATTAAGTTGCTAAATATTTAAGCCAAATTAAATAAACATGTACTTTTTCATACGTTCTATTCATATATATGACCTAAAATCTTAACTAGGGCTAGCCAGCTTCTAACATTGTTACGTTGGTACACACACACACATATATATATATATATATATTCTCACACACAAAATTATCTAAAATTTATTTAAATTCATATGAGGTTCACGTGTTTAATAAAGATGATATCATTCAATCAATTGATCAGTAGTAAAATTATAATATTTGGTATAAGCTTAACCAAAAAAGTATAATGCTACAGGCATGTTGTGTAATGTGATTTGGAGAGATTAATTTCTTTTCAATATACCCACAGGTATAGAAGATCATGATTATGAGCATAAGTTAGTCAAAATACAACTACTTTAGTCATTTGAGGATTCTTTTTTGTTGAGCCCAAACGTTTCAATTAATTTAAGAATACTATAATTAATGTTTGAATAATAAACTAATAATATATAACATAATCAATGTTGTAATTAGCACTTTTCATGTCATTGATCAATATGACAATATATATAACTCTTGCTATGGACAATAAAAAATAAATAAAAATTAGAAACGAAATATTAAACAATAATATCAAAGTCGTCAATTATGATATTTATTAAGGGACAACCGTTAATATTCGACCATATTAACAATTTTTATTAGTTTAATACTGATAAAAATTTTATATATATTATCATTATTAAAAATTAATTAGCCAAAAAAATTGTAAGTAAATCATCATTATTAATAATTAATGGCATATGCATAGTGATAACTCTAACATTTATTTAATTTGATACATCAATGTCTAAAAGTTAATTAAGTATAATTGATAAGGACTAATTAAATTCGAGTAATATTGAATCCAAGTAAGGATGGAAAGAGGGAAAATAACAAAAACAAAACAAAACAAAACTATCAACGTACACTAATATTCACACATGACACATGGGTGGTGGGTCTTGAATCAAAGACCTAATTTAAAGGTAGAATCATGAAGTTCTAATCTTACAATTTAAACAAGACTTTCTTTACGTTGCTATTAAATTTGTTATCAATTATAGTTACAAATTAGATTCATGATCACATATCCCTATTAGTCCTATAAAATTATAATTTTAATAAAACAATAAACATTTCATTTAATATGTATCATCAATTGATTTTTTTAGTATTGATGTTTTATCATTGATGTTATTTTCTCTTGTAGCCACATTCGATTAATTGAATTCGGTTAGATTTATCCAAGCACAAGAAATAGTTGCATTTAATTTATCCTTCTTAATAGATTAAAAGTTAATTTTAATAGCAAAAATTATTGGAGCATCCCACCTAGAAATAGAATGGGATTCTATGAGTCGAGCTAGAAGAAACTTCAAGATTGATTGGGTTGAAATTTTTCCCCCTACTTCAGGTTGTCATCCTGAGGAGAACTGCGTCAATTAGCACGAATAGAAAAGGAATTTGTAAACCTCCCCTTCATCGACAAAACTATGAGTAAGATAGAAAATGCAGTCTAACATGCATAATTTTAAAAAAGCCACCAAAAAACCTCAATTCAATCTAATTTTGTTTTGCTAGGTAAGTCAAACCAAGACGTTGATCATCCCTAAACTCTCAAACTGAAACCTTTCCTTTCAAATCTTTATAATAGTTCAACTGCCAAATTTTGAACATCGATCAAGAATGATTATTATCAATAATATTAATCACAATAATTAAAAAATAAATAACACATGAACCACATGACTAATTGACTAATAAATTGACTAATAACTACATGATAATTAGGGGAATTTAGTAATAGAGCAAAGCACATAAGCCAAATCAATTTCTAACAAAATGACAAATCAACCAATTTATCCTATGAAATCTTGTCTACCCTAACTAACTAAATTAGACAAAACCTCACAATCCTATACATACACAATGACCACCTTTAGAAGTAAAAATAATACCAATAACAATATTCATGTTCAACGACCATCTTATCAAAAAAAATTAAAACTATTATAAGTAAATAATATTTAAATTTTTAATATTTGTAACACAAACTTCACATGCACATCGAGCCAATTTATTTATTTATTTACTTATTTTCTCTAGCAACGAAATTCAATGTTAAGTGTGGGTTTGTTCAGTTGATATCTCCACATCTGGTAACAATACATGGCAGTAAAGTACACTGGAAACAACCCCCTGCTGGATTGAGTTCAAATTAACTTTCATACAAAGGAAAAACTTTTTCTATTTTTTTTCTTTTTCCTTATGTTTTGGCTTTTCTAGTGTGATATTGCGTAGTATATTAATTAATAATTGAAAAGGATAAATAGTAATAGCATTTGTGATAACGAATTTTCCCCTGTAGTTGAATTGTCATACCTAAATATAACTGTAAGGGAAACTAAACTTGGTTCTCAACAGCCGAAAAGGGCAACTTTTCCTTTGGGACGTCAGACCTGTTGTTTTTTGACTGTTGGCCTACCATTCTTCTCTCTTTATTATTGTTTTTATTACAATTACTATTTTAACCATTTTTCAATAAAAAATGGATAACAGTAAATGACTCAATATATCAAACATGTTAGGTATTTATCTCATTTTTCATCAAAATATGTTAGTCACCGGAGAATAAACTGAATTAACTATTGACTTATATAAATGATATACTTATCAAGTATTATTAAAAAAAATTATATATTTTTTATGGTTTCATGGAAGAACATAATCAATAATCACCAAACAAATGTGTAACAACTTAAAAATTAGTTCACAGAAGCCATATATCACTCCAGTGAGATTAGGATGACTAAGTGCATAGCATTTCCAAAGTGGAAGACTCTTGTGGACTGTTCACCAGCTTTACCTACTACATTTCTGCCCCAGTAAATAATTCTGATTTCTGCTGTAAATCATAGTGAAGATGTATGTATTCAACTCCTCAAGTGGACACATTTCAACTGCCAATAATGATCAAATTTTTGAATTTATATATCATACAAATACATAAATACATGAAGGGGATCTATCGTCAAACATAAATCTAATCGTCTCAAGGTTTTGTTCCATCAACACAAATCTCGTGACAGGGCCTTTGTCCATTAAAAGCGACTCTAAATGTGAGAGAAGAATAAATTATAAATTATTCTAAAATACTTGACTCCTTGAATGTGTGACAAAATGTTTAGATCCAAAAGCAAGATGATCTTGAACCTATGTAGCATATGTTGGGAGTCTAAATAAAACAGACAAAGAATTAATCAGTTAAAGTTAAAAATTGGCCATTCATTCAAACCAACATAGTTGAGTAGTCCAGAAAACTCAGTTCTGGTAAATTGCACCTCAACTTATATAAAATGATATCAGGCAATACATTCTACAGTTGGCAAACCAGTTCCTCAATCACATGAACAATTCACTTCAAAATCATGCAACTTTTCCAAGTTTTGTTATTACTATTACCTCAGCATCTCACCTGATTTGACTCATCAGCACCCCAATTGCCATAAATGATTTCTGAGTCAAGAAGTTATCTGAACTTCTCAACTGCAACACCACATGAAAGCTAACAGCCGAACCATTCAAACGAGAAATCTTGGTTTTCTAAGTTACTTGCCCTAATGACATATTACTGCAGCCACTAAGTGCTGATTATAGTTTTACTGCAGCCATCTGTTTCATGGGAGCTTCTTTTCATAATAGTATCATCATCAGTTCATACTAAAAATGCTTATGCATGTTTCCTGCAATTCCTCACCTTCATTGTGGTGTAAATATCATAATAAATACCTTTCAAGAGGATCTAGAAATGACTAATTAACATGTATTAAAAGAAATGCTCTTTGAGTACAACTTACTTTTTGGCCTATGGACAGTAGGTAGAAGACAAAGATGTTAAATGTCCTTGTTTGTACATGGATACATTCCAGTCCTATTCTAACCCTGATGGAATATAACACCTTCACATTTGCGGCTTACCTATTTATAAATTTATATATTTGGATGAAGAAAACAGTATTCTATGCATTTTCCCAATTATTTTCTTTCTGTCATACCTAATACAAAGTCTAATATATCTAACAGTTTATCAAGAATTTTTGGACTTTCAATAACTCAGACACCGATAAATCATCTAGAATAGACTTGCTAATGAGTGAACTTAGAAAAGACAAGGCAACAAGATAAATGAGGTGATATATTTGACTGTTATTCATCAAAATATATTGCCGTGCGCAAATTGTCTACGAAATTTTCGTACAAGATAATGAGTTGAAGAAATGCACATAAAGCCATACCTTTCGGCTCAAGTGTTGAATACCACTGCTATCATACAAGCCCATGATGATTCAGTTTTGTCACATTTAAAATGACTGATTTTATTAGATTTATCACCACAACTACTTTAGCGAAGGCAAAAAATAGGATGAAAAGTAAGATTCTTCAACATTACTCAAGAGGAAAGGCCACTAACAGAAAGAAAGGTCAGTTTCCCAATCAGAATACTCCATACCAGAGTTCGATAGCGTCTCATTTCACGCCACGTATTTTTCCACAAAGATACCAGAAAGTCCAGTGGTCTACAAATCCTGATCACAGCTTTTATCAAAGTCAAATATTAAATGATGACCCCATACAGAATATGAAATGATGCAACTAATCCACTTATGAGATACTTTTAAGTGTGAGGGGAATATATTTTTGTATGAACTGTGTGACAGATGCAAATGATCAGCAGAAATATCAGAAAGCATTATCTCACATAAGATTTCATATTTCGTAAGTAGTTCAATTTAAGTAGCCTTTTCCTTGATACAAACATCAAGGTAGAGTTCTTCTATTCACCTATGAGAAGAAGTTGCTAATCTGAACTCCATGCTTAGGTTACATTCAGATCATTGAAGTACCAATCAGACAAAAACCAAGAAAATCACATTCCAAGTGAAACTTTTTTCAATGCAAACATACAGATGGCAATTCCTAATTGTTGACATTATTAACCTCATATAGCACTTTAAATTCATTTGACTCAACCTTTCATTTGGCATGGTTCCCATTCTCATCTTTTCTAGTTTTCATTCCAGAATATGGACCTTCGTTTTTTCTTTCATTAGAAAGTACAAATTTTGTTGATACCTAATTGTAGTTACTGTTATTTGTAGTGTTTGCTGGGATAGCATCCCTCTCATGTCACTTCAAAATTTCACAATTTTAAGAAGTGGCTAGGTTCAAGTCCTAATCTAAGTGCTAGTATGTAAGTCAAGATATTATTGATATTGAACGAAGAGACAAAAAGGTGGAAAAAGTTGCGGTTCATATTGGGGAAAGTTCATCCATATATATTACTTACAATATCTAGTTTTGTAACTCCACTTTCCAGAAATGAGAAATGAGGAGCTCTGGAATTAGGAATATGTGAAGGATGCTATCACTTTGAAAGTTCTTCTGAAATCAGGTAGAAACTTATCTTGATTGTAATCTGACATTTACATTTTCAACAAAATGGTTCATCTAGATTCCAGTCATTTGCGTATGCATGACAATATGATATTATTATCATAATTTTCTTTAATAGGTCTTCTACTTTGTAATACTAGTAACTTAATTTTCATTATGTAGATCAAAATTCATCATCTCTAGTAAGCTAATCAATTCAATCTTCGGCTAACCTTGTTCACTATGTAGATCAAAATTCAACATCTCTAGTAAGCCCATTAATTCAATCTTCAGTTAAACTTGTTCATTTTTTCAATTGAATCCCTAGTCTGAACTTTTATCAATTGGAGTTCACCTTACTGACAAAATTTTTGTTAACTTACTTTTTGTTAAATTAATTCCAGAAAAAGTGCTAGTCGCACTCGCACATATACAATTGTATTGACAAATTGACAAGTTTAGGTAGGAAGCAACTGATAAAATGTTAAATGATTCGTGAAATTGAGCAAATCTGCACACTAATTTGTTCAGTTAGTTCCAAGAGTCAATATTTGCATGATAGTCTTAGCATATCCAAAAAATATAATTAGAGCATAAGCAACTCTTCAAATTACATAGAATTCATCTTATGAACTAGGATCTTACTAACTTACAAAGACGAGATAATATCTGGAGGAAACTTTCAGATAAACATGACAACATAATTCTTGCTGGTCAAAGAATTATGGCATAAAATCAATGCTTATGTAGCCGAATAATTTGGCTTCCCAAGAGCAAGGTCCCAAGCTAAGTAAGAATTGTCAGTCAAGAAAGCTCTGCAAGTTGGGCACACTTAAATCTCTGGGTTTGTGTACTTACACGGCTGATAGTTCAACTTCCTGAGAGCAAGGCCGATATGCCACAAAAGTGAAGTCATTTGAAAAGGAACCAGGATTAAAGCATGTAATTCCTGTATATTTGAATGCCTTCTGCTCACTTCTATCCCCCAATACTATCTGCACAGAAATTGACCCAAAACCAAGCTTTATGCAGATAAAGATGATTTTGACCTCTTTCAATGTTATAAATAAAGAATAAGGAATTACCGTATGGGGTGTTGGATAGATGTGAAGACAGTGATCGAAGTTCCAGATGATGGGTTGTACACTCAAAGGCAGTGGGCACAGATGGCTCTGATGTGTTATGGTAGCAACAAGCTGCAGAGAAGAAAATGATGAGCAAGTATACTTCCAAGCATGAAGCCACCCAACTCATGGTGGGTTATGGATTTAGAACAGGCTCACATGTTCAAAAGGATCACATGTTTCTTCAGTTGAAGGAGGCATCAGACATGATCTTCGCATTCTGTAAAGCATATCTTGACGGAAAAATACCATTTCTTGGGTATAAAATTTGATTCTGATTTCAACAGGATAGAGTTTATCTCAGTTCAGGAAAATTAGAAAAAGAAACAGAGTAACAAAAACAGCATGACTGCAATTGCTGCCATCAATGTTTGAAGTCATATTGAAAGCAGCAGAACTACTCTTTCCACCAACCCTAGGATAAAGTAACCATCAGAATTCAGATGGCAAGAAATCAAGCATAACCAAATGAAGCAGGACGCCCTCCTGAAAACTAGTCCGGGACTTCTAAAATTCTTTTGTCAAGGATTCAGGAAAAAACAACCTGCAAGGATTACTCGAGAACACTGCATTTGGAATGTGATTTTGCAGCTCCTCAGTTATGTATTTCGGCAATGGGCATCTGGGCAGAACATTTGAAGGTCCTGAAAACCAAAAGTAGTTCTCATTGACACATGATAAATATGACAAACATATCAAGAAAATCTGAAAATAATTACTCAAATCACCTATATCATCAGGACCAGGAATAAAAAGGAATCTGCTGTGTTCTTTTAGACATTGATGGGCTGCAATCATTTTTCCTAGCTTCCCAAACTGGGATCTGCATACAACACTTGCCCACTATCCTCACTTGTTTCATTTACCATAATAAAAATGAGAAACATAAAAGAAACTTTCTCACCTCACACTTGAGTAAGAATTAAAAGAAAGGTTGCATGGATGAGAACAGAAGTTTCCCATGAAAACAAACAGAGATGGAACCACATTCTCATTCTCATATCCACTGAAGATGATCTCGAGTTTTTCCATAGTCTTCTCAAAGAAAGGAGAACGAAGCAATTAGTAAATCATACTGACAAACAAAAAGAGAGAGAGGATTAAACAAATAATTAACCAAGAAAGGATGGGGTGGGGGAGTGATTACCTCCTCATTGTCCAGCCAAACATCAGAGAGTATCACAAACATATCATTTATTGCCCCTCTTTCAAGCTCTGCAAGTCTACTCTGTCGCAAATGTTAGGGATGTTTGATTGATGTTTACTTCATAAACTGGAGATTTTTTTGAATTCTCATTGACAGAAAAGGTTTTGAAAGGATACAGTCTCTTCTTTTGTCAGTGAACCACCGCCAAAAAAATCAATTCCCGCAAACATTGTGACTGACTTTTCTCGGTCCTCTAGGGGAGGAAATCCACACGTTTTGACCTGCAAATCAATTTGAAACCTATCCCTTACTGGTCTAAACTACTTTCCAATGATCAGATAAGAACTTTGCATCTTTTTCCTTTATATAGCACATTGTAATGCTACAAATTAAAATCATCTGAACCAAGGTAAGAAAGCATAATAGCAGTACAAACCACAAAAAGCTATTTTCTGTGACCCAGTGATATGCAGCATCAGTTAAGCTCATCAAAATCCTTTTCAAGGCCAAACAGTTCCAAAGCAAAACAAACACAAACCTGAAAGATGCCATCCAAGAGCATCTCGCCTTCTGCTAAGACTATTGTATTTTCTGCAAAGAAACCTGTCGTTATTCTGTACTTCATGTTAAAGAAACTGCCTTCACTTTTTTATTCATTTGACATCTAAAACTAATGCCGCCCCAGTCATATCATAAGGATTCTTGAGGCAATGTGCACGATAAAGCAACAAATTGATTTTAATGCCCAACTATGTTAAGCTAGCTTTCGGTGTTTAGGCCAACTGCCAATACAATAAAGGAATAGCTTCATAAAACAGGGATACAGTCACTGGGAAGCAAAAGACTGACATGGATGGGAATAAGCTACCAAACAAAACAGGTTCTGTGAGAAGAGCATACAGAGAACTAAAGATTTATTGATGTGGCAAAGGATATTGCATTAGATAAATCAACTTCCACGGCTGCAGTTAAGTCTTCCAAGTAGAAATGACCATCCTCCAACTGAGATATGAGACCCATCACCCATCTCTTTCCTGTCTGACCAACCAGAGATTGAATTGGCGATATCTGAGAATGAAATGAAACATTAGCATCTATATATAAGCTTACTAATTTCTGAAATCATGTTTCATAGATGAGTGAGTACATGCATGCAGGTGCACATGGGCAATGAGAGGCTAGGGGTACCTGGCAGCTGCCATAATCAGATATGTCACTATCAAAAACAGGCCTAGAGAAATGGGGGTCACGAGAGAGCCTTTGAAACAACAAGAGAAACCTATCCCTGTATAATGTGACCTTTGCAGAAGCATCACCATGAATGGGAAGCTCCCCTGTGTATCTGCACAGGTTTTAAAGTTACAATAAATGATAAAAAAGTATGCAATAAATAGTACCTTGAAAAGTCAACCAGTTTAATCTTTAGCTCTCTTAAAAAAGGGTAAAGGGTCAAAAAATTACTCTTTGATTGGATCTCATGGCCCCATTATTCATATTCACTAAATGTCTCCAGTAGTGCTTGTTACAAGTATGCTATAATGTATCTAAGAAATTTCATGGTCTAACGAGCCAAGTAAGGCACCTAAGAATATACAAAATTACATATTCATGAACTTCTTAAAGTCCACATCCTACTTTTTCAGTACTTCCACTCATATCAAGACTACATCGTACATTTGCATTACATCATTGGCTTCGGGAGCTCACTAACTACAGTGCCTCATTTAGCTTGTTTTCCTCGTCAGTTGGAGATCTTGTCCAAAGTAATTGATTGATGCATGACTCTTGATAAATTAAGGTGCACTTTACATAATATAAAAAGTGACTCCACAAACTTTACAACACAAACAGACATCAAAGATAGTTGGGAGAGTGAAGTACAAATACTCAACAACTCTTGGTCAAAACTTAACAGAGAATAAAATTCTTCCATCCAGTTAAAGCACTAAATAGCATACCTTTCATAAAATTTAACCTACTTTGGTTCGCAAAAAGAACTATATTTCTTAGCACAGATGAGCACATAGTACATTAAATTAATTAAATTATTTCACTGTCCCTTGTAATAACGGGAAAATTAACCAAATACCAAGGCGAAAAACAACAAAGTTTCTAATGAGTACCCCCTTTAGCATTGAACATTAAAGCAAACCCCCTCCTTCATCAACAGAAATTCTTCACAAATTCACAACATATACGAACTAGTATGGATAAAAAAAACCACTGAAGTTAACAAAAGGTATGGCATACTTGTGAAACAATTTCCTGATAGGATCGTATCGAAATTTGGGGAAATCAAAGGCATCAATTATTCTCAAAGCAGACGCAGCGGAGACACAACCACTACTCGATGGGCCCTCCTCAACTGCAGCATCAGCTTCCAGTAAAAGACTCACCACCCTACGCACCGGCTCCTTATCCAATATCGAGGATTTCACTAAAACAAAAAAGACAACGGTGGTACTAGCAAAATTAATTCTCAAAGCACAATAAAATCTATAAAATAAAAATAAAAACTTGGTCGTAAATTACAAGAGAGGTGGTGCAGCTCGTCGAGAAGGAGGTCGAGAGCTTCGTCTTCGGCTTCAGGGAAGCGGCTGAGGAACCCGAGGATTTCGGATAGGGCTTCTATTTTGAGGGTATAACCCCTCATTTTGAATTTCCTTTGTACTTTATTCCTCATTGCACTGCTCATCTTTTCCGCTCTTTGCTGCTGTTATTGTCTCCGTAATCTGCATCTGGGAATTTGAAAGGAGAGAATTTGTGTGCGTATGAGTGCGCGAAAATGGAGGTTTTTTGGCGGCAGAGGGAATAGCGAGTTCAAAATGCCACTAATATTTGAATTATCAGCTCCGGCCCAAAACTGTAATGAATCGTTGTGTGCAAGTGGTGGGCTCAATTCAAACAAATACGTACCAAAATACCTAAACCCAATTTGTTTTAATATATGATCTATATTATTGTTAAAATATAGCCAAAACAGGGCCAATGATCGAAAAAATAAAGAAAATGGAAGAGAATGTTATTTGTCCTTTTTTTAACTTTGAGGCTTTTTGTTGGAATAATAAGATAAGATACAATATTTTATCTCATTTTATTATTTATTTGGTTTAAGTAATAATAAACTCTAGACCCATACAAATATCAAAAGTCCGTATTTATAAATGCAACTCTCATAATAAATTAATCTATCACTCACCATAAATTTGTTATCATGCTAATCAAATTATATAACAATAATAAAAAATTACATAAATTATTACATAATAAATAATCATAAAATAACTTAAAAATCCAATCAAACTAGCACTTCATGTTTTCACAGAGAAGAGATTGAATCTTGATAGGAACCACTATTTCTTCCCTTATTTTTAACCCGTTCCTAGCTACTTTCAACCTCCTTTGAGCCCATCAAGATCGAGACTCCTTAGTGCAATTTCGAAGAGCCCATTTTGGGCTTTCCATCAATTGATGATTTTCTTGGACTTTTCGGGGTTCCAATCTCGTTAACTTCGATGATTGATACCTACGGGACCAAAGGCCCAAATCTATCTTTATTCTCAAATCTTAGCTGCTCTGTTGGGCTCTTCAAAGATGAGCCCATTTTAATGAAATCAATATTTTTCATGTCATCAGTCATAACCATAGTCTATGCAATCAGACAGTTTTGAGTGATGGAATCAGAGGTTGAAAAAAGTCTATGACAATGAATGTTTCTTGATTGACTCCTTGAAAATTTAAACAAGTTCTGAAAGAAGGCGGCATAGAAAATTTTGAGAAAAATCCCATTCCTAGTTAACTGGTTTAGAGACGTGGATCACTTCAACATTGCACCAATTCAAGTGTAAATTCAACTATTCAAGGCATTTATTAGTTTCATAATATTGCATCACCACAATGTAGCCAAGAGTCACAATCCACACAACAAAAACATACATTTATACCTCACAACAATAAGTCATACAATTACATGTTAGAAATATCTAGCAGACACCACTGGGCTTCTCGGAAATCTTCTTCCAGTAGCTGCAGATTTCCCTTTGAATCTCACTGACGCTCCTTCTCAATGGCATCTCATTAGTAGCTTTAGGAGAAGCAAGTGGTGGCAATTCGTCCAACTCCTGGACAACTTTATCGATATCCAAAACAAGCCTCTCTGCCAGGGTACGGCTGAAGTCCTCGCGGATCACAACACGCAGGACAGCAATGTGCTGGGCGTCTGCAGGCATGGTATATGCAGGAACGATCCATCCGAACCTTCTGAGCAGATCGGATATTTGGAAAACTGTGTACCTCCTGCTGTCCTTGAGCGAAAACGCCACCAAGGGAACACCAATATCTTTGGAGAGGATATCGAACCGGCCTGTTTTATCTATTCCTTCTTTGAGCAGTTTTGCATTTTCCCTGCAATTCTCCATGATGTTCTTGTAACCCTTCAAGAACAAACCGTGTGTGTGTTAACAGTCATGGTGCAGCAACCAGAAGATCCCTAAATCTTTAGGAGTAAAAAGATGGTGCTAATGAAGTAAAATATGGTTCTTGGATTAGTTGGTCAAGTTTAATGCTAATTTTGTAGCTGATACCTGGTATTTTATAGTGAGGTGTAGTTAGATAATTACCTCAAAGCCTAGTCTTATGAACTGATAATACTGAGCGATGATTTGGGAGGACCCTGAAAGTCGAAAAACATAAGGCCGGTCAATATATTTTTGACTGGTATTTTTACTCGAGCAAAGAGCAGAATCACTATAGTCAATAGTACTATCAAAGTATGCCAAAGTAGACATTCACGATAATTGTGTAGCATTATATCAAACCCAATCAGCAAAAGAAACCTGGACAACAGCCATTAAGATCAAGAAGATCTGATGAACAATAGGATTACCTTTAGAGAAATTAAGGGTGAATGTGGGTTGATCAGATCCAAGATAGTTGATGTGGAAGACAAGCTCATCTGGCAAATCCTCCTTATTCCTCCACACAACCCACCCAACACCAGCATAAACGAGACCATACTTGTGACCACTAACATTGATGCTTTTTACCAATGGCAAACGGAAATCCCATTCAAGTTCCGGGTAAATAAATGGGGCAATAAAGCCTCCACTTGCAGCATCGACATGGATTGGCGTATCCCATCCTGTTTCCTTGTTTTTCTTGGTTAGCAGTTCGTTGAGAAGCTTCACATCCTCGAATTCTCCTGTTAGTGTAGAACCTAGAATTGCCGCAACACATATGGTATTCTCGTCCACCATTTCCACTGCTTTAGCCGGATCCATAACATAGTATCCCTCCCTCAACTTCACCTCTTTCAGTTCTACCTCGAAGTATCTAGCAAATTTCTCCCAGCAAACCTAAGTAACCGAAATCCATCAGAATTTCTGGAATGTTATGAATTATGGTGTCTAAAAGCAAAAGACAGAAATAACAGACTGATTAATGAACCTGCACATTAGCCCCAGTGACTATATTAGGCTTATCAATTGGTTTCCCCTGTGCCTTTCTCTTTGCTTGCCACTTCCTTTTAAAAGCAAGACCTGCAAGCATTATAGCTTCTGATGATCCAACTGTACCCACACCAATAGCCGTCTCATCATCGCCAACAGGAGCATTGAAAAGATGGGCGATCATATTTACACAACGATTCTGCAGGGCCAACAATAAAATAAGTAAAACTACTCAGAAATAGTGTTTTCTTGAATGATCTGAAAGCAAGCACTATGATCCTATGATACGGACATCAAACAAAAGCAGAAACCGACTGCCGACATAGTCTAGGTAAACTTACATATTCATTGCATCCTTATGAAGATTTAAAATGTTGTTACTGGAAAAATACAACTCAAGGAACAAACACATCCCTGAATTTGAATGAATCAATCTGGGGATAACAACAGCCATTTCCCTTTCGTATACACTTTAGCAAGATTCATTTAATCAAAATTTCAAATTCTTAAAACTACTAATAAATCGCACAAACACAGTGATGAAATCTTAGCAAAAGGAGCGGTCCCAAATCAAATTTAACCTACCCAAATTCAAAAAACCAGTCGCTCCTAGATTCAAGTAACACCACTACTATCCGTCCGTTTTCACCCCGCAACTTGGTATAAACAATCGGATTAAAGCAACCATCAAGCTGCACAAGGTATTTATTATAAGATATTTGAGAAAACTTTAAGATAAGAGTTTATAAGTTCCTAAAATGTTAGAATTTTTTATTTAACAATTTACAAGTTCTTTTAGAAAAATAAAAAATTCTTAACTGTTTTATCTATTTTAATTATAAAATTATCATCACTAATTAATCGATTATTTAGACATATGACAATAACACAAAGAAAAAACTTCAATATAGTACAAAAGTGAAATGGTTGCAGACCTGCAGTTCAGTGGTAACAGGGTACTCATCCATGTCCACATAGTTCTTGTTAATGGCGGCCATCATCAGCTTATCACACTCAGGCTCCATCCAAGTCGTGACAAAGGAAGCCAGATTCAGGCGTGGGTTTCCATCCAACATCAGCTCATCATTAACTATCTGATACGCCGCCTCCTTCGGCATCGACGTCTCTGGAATCTTGAATCTACGAAAAAGAAAAAATCACTCCTGTTAACATCACAACTCATCTCACAAAGTCCGACGATGAGGAAAAACATTAAAGCAAGCACCTGGGGAGTGAACTGCGGACATATCTTGAAGCAAAAGCGCTGTGGAGGTAGTCGTTGGAGTCTGGTATTGAAGCTGAAAGCACCATTTTTAATTTTTTTCCTTGCACCTTCAAACAACAAGGATATGAATAGTGTACTGGCTGAGATGATGATGGTTCTGGAGTTGAATGATAGTGGAGAGCAGATAAGAGAGAGATATTGATGTAGCTGTGAATTTGGAACTATTGGCACACAGTGGCTTGATTTTTGGGCAGTTAGGTTGGGGTACTCTGAGCGTTTTTGCTTTTGGAAAAGAGGATCAAACAACTCAGCACTGTCGGCAGAAAGCGACGGGTATGAAGTCAAGACGTAATTATTGGATATTAGACATTTAAGATTTCTTTTGCGTCGTCCGTGGCTGGTTTTGTGGCGTTCTTGCATGGGTCGGGTCCAAGAACTGATATATGGATGGTGCGTCTTTTTTTTATTTTCGTATTGGAAAAGAATTTGGAATCCAATTTACTTATTGCTTTAATTGATGAATAACGTAATCTTTGGAATATATATAAAATATAATTTTAGGGCTATTGTTATTTGCACTCTAAAATTTGGTATGGACACTTTAATTAATTTTTAATCTATAAAAATTGATCATTATATCTTTTTTATTTTTAAAATATTATTTAATTAAAATTGATGAACAATTACATCCTTAGTGTATTATTCTTTGTCTTATTAAATATAATTTTATTCATTTTATTTCAGACTTTATGGAATACATAAAAATAAACAGATTATTTCATTTTTAAATTCAATCATCTCACTGAAAATATAGTTATAAACTTCAATAGAAAAATATTAGCATCACGACAAAATAGTATAGTTTCACACCCCAAATGTGGGTCTTGTTTATTTCATAAAAATTGATGTGTAAAGTTATTTCAATTAGAAAAGTGAAATAAAGGAAGAACGGAGCACTGCATCTTGTTATTTAAATCATCTTGTTATTTAAATCTAGCAAAAAATCACCTATACCACATGAATCCAACAAAGGTGGATAATGGACCTCATTTTCTCACCCAATAAAATACTAGTAATTTTACCCATCACCTAATTATCTACCACTTTTTTACCCAACTCACAAGTAACATGTGAATAACCATGTATATATATATACATACATATATATATTAAATTTCTTTCTAATTCTCACAAATAATTTGAAAGATATATAACACATTTTTCTATGATAACAATAATGTTTAAGTGGTATTTAAATTTTTTGTTTAAAATATTTTTGACAGATAATGGAATTTAAATTTGAATTTCAAAATGTAATATAACTTAAAACTGATAGATGTTTAAACATTTAAATTATACTTTTCAAACTAAAATACTTGACATACTTTAAGTACTTCTTCAATGTAATATTTAAAATTTGTAACATCTTTTATTAGTTTTAATTAAGTAATTTTGAATAATATAATGTAAATTAAAAAATTCATATCAATTTACCTTCAAGTATAAAAGAAATAAAAATACTGGTGCCATGGGTTACCTATCGTTATAATCATAGGTAATGGGTTCATTATCTCGTATATAATAAAAAATGGATAATTTTACCTATTGGTAAATATACACAGCTTGTCATTACCTATTATTGAGTTATCCATTGGTACCTATTTGCCAAGTTTATTATTACTTCATATTAAATTGGATAAGTTAAGGCGAAATATTTTCATGAATAATAAAGTTTATAAGTCTATTGAAAATTATTATATTAATGGTTAATTTGGTTGAGATGATAAGGTGGAATATAATATTTTTATCTCGTCTTATCATTCATTTAATTTGAATGATAATAAACATTTAAATCCGCATAAATCCCAGATGCCTATGTTTATGTATGCAATTCTCATGATAAATTAACCGGTCACCCCATGGGTTTATTTATCATGCCAACTAAACTATATCAAAATAATAAAAAAATCATACAAATTCTCACATGATAAATAATTATGAGATAATTTAGAAACCAACCAAACTAGCCTTACAGGGCATATTTGACTTGCAATTAATATAAATAAATTTAAAAAGTAAGTAGATATTTTAATCAGCAACCTACTATAAAAATTTAGAATAAAATATGAAAAATAAATTTTAAAATGCGAATAACAATACCCAATTTTAAGTGTTGAAGAAAAATATTGAAACACTTGACTATCTCTGTCTCTGACGATGTGAGTTCTTGAAGAGAATGACCCAATTACCCATAAAATATCTTGTCAAATTCTAACCATACGTATATGAAGATATTTGCGTAAGATCATTCGTTTTGCTAATCTTGAAGCAAGGCAACAATTTGAATGGAATAGGGTTTCAATTTTAATTTTGTGTGCACTGTTTGTATTTTTACAGTACATCAATTGAGACTCAAACTGCCGTAATTAATTGTATTGGAGAAGCTGTGGTAATATTTGGATATGAATTATATATTTTAACAGAATGAGTTTTAGAAGTGGAGTTGGGGAATATGATGTATATTTGTTTATATTTTGGGAATAGTAAAAAAATTATTTTGAGGAATTTTAATATATTTATTTATATTTTATGATGAGACAAATTCTATCATAACGGTCAAATCAATACTTTTTTATTGAGTTTTGGGGATAAAAATGAAATTGAGTAATTTTTTTATTATTAAAATAATAATAAAATATGTATGATATATGCAATATATATGTATATATTAAAAAAGAGGAAGATTTGGAAATAATAAAAAAATAGAAGATAATATTTAAAAAATTTTAATTTAGTATTTAAAAAAAATAAAATTGTACTTTTGATTTCATTTTGACAAAATAAAACATACATTTTGTGTTTGCCAAAATGTAACCAAAACATAGCCTATGCAACTTGTTAGGCGCAAAGCAACCTTCCTCGCAGCTCACACGCCGCTTGGCTGACTTATAAATTGAGCCAGCCAGCCAGCCAGCCATTTTACGTTTGTCTAAATATTTTGTGAGACGCTGATGAAATACATGTAAGAGTGTTCGCTAAGAAAAATGAAATGATTTTTTGTATATAACCTAATTAAGCTGCACAACAAGCAAAAATTTTGGGAATAATTCGATCATGGCAAATTAACTTGTCATGTGATCAATAACGACAT
>JACGDI010001991.1:109561-120476 GCA_014898725.1 Jacaranda copaia
TGGAAATATATTTTTTCTGTATAAATATATGTATATATTTTATTTCATAAATATATAATATGTGTATTAAATATTTTTTTATAAAAACAATTAATTAAAAATTAAATATATTTGGTACAAATATAGTAAATTGGAATAAGACATGAAATAAAGAATGGAGCGGATGATCCAAAGTGAGAGAACAGGGGAAAAGCAATAGTCTTGCAAATTTTGATGAACTAAATTTTTTTATATATATTATATAAAAAAGAAAGGCCATTTATAGACTCAAAGTGGCGGTTATTCTATGATATACCAAAATTTGTTTTATTAATTGTACCCTTAATTTTTAATTTAATATCAAAAGTAAATATATTCCTTGATTTTACATTAAAAACACAAACAATATAGTGAACACATAATAACAAATTTTATGAAATGTATAGGTAAATATATTTAATAATTTTGAACTTTTGGTGTATAAATTATTTACTAAATATTAATTTATGTTAATGAATAATTAATATTATATGTTATTGATGTGATTATTATTAAAATTATATAATTATTAATTATATTATAAAAATTGAGTATTTTATTATTTATTAATATAATTTAATATCAATAATTCGACAGACCAACGTGCGTGCGAGGGCGGTGTTCCATGACAACGACTAGAGATATTATATATACCTTCTTTTTCTCTTTTTCATTAACTTCAATCAAGAATTTGGGAATTTAATGGTATAACTTAGAAGGTAAGAAAATAAAAAAGATGACGCCACGCTTGCTTGCCAAATAAATACAAATGGCCCCACCTCTTCAATTATGATTGACAAATGGGGGTCCAGTCTATGGTGGGTCGCAGCCGACATCTCATGGGCCCACTTCCATAATTGTATCCAACAGAATTATAGGTTTTTTTTACTCTTTTTTTTTCCCCTTCTCTCTCCCCCCGTCCCCCAATTAGAGCGTTTCCCCGTCCCCGAGGGTGCAGGCATCGATCGCGGGTCTCCCCATCTATTGTGGCAAAAGTCTAATACTGACCATTCACGCCCATGGTTGTCTGATAAAATACGGACAAAATATCTTAAAAAATATTTTTAAAATTTATAAGATGATAAAATTTTATTTGATAATTTTTTTAAAAAAAATTATAAAATTTGAAAATAAAACATTATGAATTTATAAAAAAAATTTAACTTATTTTTAATATATTAAGAAACTCTCTTAATTTTAATTATATTAATCACAAAATTTAAGATACTTTAAAGACTTACTTTTAAAATAAACATATATATCTTATAAATTTGAAAAATATTTTATAAAATATCAAAATTTATAAGACCTTTTAAATAAATTTAACCAAACACCTTCTTATTTTTAGTACCTTAACAAATTTTCTTCATTTTAATCATATTAATTATAAAACTGTCATCACTTATATTTTTTTAGCTCTTTGAGATCTTAATTTATCCAAATGCTTTAAAATTTTATTTTTTTAAAAAAATAATCTAACATCTTATAAACTTAAAAAAAATATTACAAATTTTTTTAAATAAATATAGCTAGACATCCTCTAAATCCCACAACGAACCTCGAAAGTATAAATTTTTATTCTAAAAATCAGAGAATCGAAGAAACCAAAACGGCGAATATTATCATGAATGAAGTAAAATCTGACAAGGTGGTGGTTAGGGTTTTAGTGAGAATTCTAGTGAGAAAAGAAAAAGAAAACATAGAGAAAATAACATTGAGTCGAAAATAACTCGCGTAACTGAGTCTTTGATCACTAAAGAAAAAAAATACTTGAAACAAATATATATACTAAAATACACTTTTCCCAAGAAGATAAACGAAAAGTTTATTTAGACCATTTCATTTTCTAACACATACATTACGCCCATCCACCACATTCCTTTGCTTATTATTATTTTTTTCTTGAACACTCAAACAAACTTGAAATTTTATATATTTTTTAATTTTCTCATCAAAATCCTTAAACCAAACAAATGCAAAAGCACAGCAGAAAATCCACTCAAACAAACCTTGGTTAGGAATATGAATCCTAAATTCTCAAGATAAATCACACGTTATTGTCACTTCCCAGTCAGTTGTCACCTCATATTCACATCAGAATAATATAAAACCATTGACTTATTAATGTAGGTGGTTTCCAAAGGATTTAAGCTTCAACCACCCGTCCTTAATGTTCCACCATGCACTCCATTTTCAGTTATCAACTCTATTCTTCTGGCAGAAGGGCATCTGTCTGGTTGCCTTATTCTTTCCAGAAAACAACGTATCCCACTTGCAACTCCTATCCTCATCTAATCAGAACTCAAACCTCAGACACAGATTGTCATTCTCAGAACAAGAATAACAGACCAATACTGGTATTATTGCCATTGCAGCATATGCAGGAAACATTGGAGAAAATGTTTTTACAGCATAATAAAATGTAATGAGGATTGAGTTTTCCCATTTTCTTGTACCGTATGTAAACCATTTCAGCGAGTCTAGAGTGATTTATCGTTGTCTTGATACGTTTAGAACATTTTACCAGTGCCTGCCTTCCTGGGTATGGATTCATGGATATCCATTCTCCGCCAATTCCCAACCAGTGAGGAGAGTTGCTCTGTTTTGTCAAACAAGCCCAAGAGTCCACCAGTGTGTATGAAGAGAACTTTTCTTCCTTCCCACTTTCTGGGATCCTCAGCCATGTCTTTCATCATTCCATAAGCTGCTTTTCCACTGCATAACTCACAACAATTACACGATAATTCATGGAATTCTTGTTTTGAAGATAAGACTTTAGAGGGTGTCCGCTAAGGTTATTTAAAAAATTGTATAAGTTTGTTCATTTTATAAAATGTTTTTAGAACTTATAAATAAGATTTTGAACTATGTAGATAAAATAAGATGTTAGAGGTTATAAGATGTTAATAATGAAAATTTATAATTAATATAGTTAAAACAAAAAGGAGCTCTTAAAAAAACTTGTAAGATGTTAACATCCTTTTTTGGGAGCTTATAAGTTTCTTCTCAGAATTCTTACACTTTGTAACATATTTTGAGGAGCTTATAAACCCATCCAAACACCTTCCTAGTCCAAGTATTGTGGAAAAAAGAAATGTGATATCTTTGAACTGATTAACGAGTTTCATAATTTTCCCAACTTTGGACAATATACATCTTCAGATTTAGTTTTTCTTTTTAGTAATCCGTATTGAGCAAGTTGATCATAGAAAGTGCGAGTCAGCAGCATGAAGTAATTTGCTAAGAACCATTGAAGCTTATACCTGTAGACTGGGTCAAGAACAACACCAGTGGCTTCAGCAATTTCCTTGAAAAATTTAAGCTCTTCTGCTGTATTCATAGCATAACCAAGACCTTTGGCCTGTGCAGAGTCAGGAAAGAGAAGTGAAAAAGAATGTTCCCCACAAAAAACAAATGCTTGCCGTTGGATGAAACAAACAAGCATAAGATAGTATTTAAACATAACAAATATGCCCACAGCTATAATAATAGTACATTAAACATGAAGCTTACGTTTTGAATGTCAACAATATCACGTGAGCTAACACCCGCTTGGAGTCCATCGAGTAGGCCTTGAGTATAATCATAGAAGTACTCAGGATCATCACATACACAGTAGGCATGGACCTGCATGCAAGACATTTATAAATGGTGAGTGGTTTCCTAAATGAGAGGGAGCGGATGAGAAGAGAAAGAACAGTATGTACTTTAGCTCCCAAATCACTCAGCCAGGATCCAACAGATAGACCAGCAATTGTAGCTCCACTGAAAATCATCGACACACCAATATAGGGATCCATCAATACCATCAGATTATTAGATAATAACCAGCAACATCAGAGGAAGTACGGTCTAACACGATAGACGCACTCTGTGCATACTAAATATTAATGCTAATTATGCCAAAGGTATGAAAAATTTCAATATTTCCCATGTAAGTGGATAACGGTCATGCCATGGGCATAGACCTCCCAAGTTATTGAGTCTTATGGTACTTTGCTCTAGGAATGGGCCCTTCCTTTCTTGATACTCTTTTGAAATGGACTCCTAGATTATGCACAGTTGGAAATGCAGCTCAGCTTTATGTATGCTAAACATTCAACTAATTATGTGATCCTTAGGAAGCAGTTAATCTCAAATTTGGTCAGGTCATCACTCTCTCACTTAATGCAGATTGTGAGGGAAGTTTATAGCCTCAAATTAGGGCTCAGAATTTTACCAGGTTTCTTATCTCACCTTTGATCAATTTCCTGAACTTATCCAGACTGCTCGACTCTTGGTTCCGTTATATTTGTCCCGGAAAAGTAAATGCTGCATTTTTAGGATCTCTTATACTTTTAAGTTTTAATTCATCTTGATAGGCTCCATTAGCATCTTATTATAGACTGTTACGAGACTTCCAGCTTTCACAAGTTGAAGTATACTCCAAATGTTATAAAAGCATCAATAATAAAAGTCTCAGACCTCCCACATGCTACAACGATGTCATCAAATGCTACTTCACTGCTCCCTTTCTGAAGCTGTTCTTTGATCTCCCTAATTGCTTCAATGTAGCCCCTGAAAAACCGAAGACTTGTTAGTTGATGTGAATATTGTCACATGATATTAGATCGTAAGTGACAGAAATATGCTCTCTGCTCTCTTCATTTAGTAGTTTTACTCTCCATATCCCAGAAAAATTCTATGAAGGCAGCCCAAGGTCCCTGGAAAGGGAATAGTTGGAGGGAAACAAAAAAGAAGAGAAGGACCAAGTCTAGGGCAGAACTAGCAAAAAGCTTAAGAACTTGCATTTGCAAACGATGCCAATTTATACTTATCCAGCACAGCCAAAACTAGAAAAAATTTTGAGGACCATTTGGTTGTTATGACATATTAGAGGAACCTTGATAATCCCATCAACTACGGGTACTTCGGAAGTTTCCATGACCATAAGTAAAAAATCGCCTATAATACACAACATAGTATTGGTATAACATGGAAAAGATAGCAGAGGAAGAGTATTGCATTTGAAGGTGAGGTGATAGACTCAAGACAAACTAAAGTGCCCTAAACATTATTCTCTAGATCCTCCTCAGGATAAGTCCAGAAATTCCACAAACAATAGTAAAAAGCTATAAAGTTTGTCAAAATGCAGTAAAATCTAAGACTGAAAATCACATTAAACAAACAGAAATGAAGCTGTTCAACATGCTGCACAGATGAGTGAAGGGAAGCATGGCACACTACGATTATGACATTATAGGTCATTTGTGATACCCAAGTTCCAGAGAATGATGGTAAACAGAACTGCAGGCCGTCCAAATTAAATGTTCATTCACTAGGGTGGGGCTTCCTCCACCACATTTTCCAAATTTTGGTGTTTCTAGGGATGGCTCTTTTTACATTGAATAATTATTTATAGGACTCAGTTGTGTACACCATTTTTAAAGAAAAAAATGATAATCAACCTCATAAGGAATATAGTAAAGACCATAGTTTATGAAATGACAAGATTTACCAGGTCCCCAAGGAATTAGATCCACCCACAGGAATGACATATGGTTTTCTCCCTTCATTCAACAATTTTTCTTTCAGTATATTGGTGAGAGCCTGATAGCATAAATGGTAAAAAGAAAAATAAAATTGGGACCAAATAGGAAACTTGAACAATTGGTAATTCAAGAAAAATAGGAAAACACCAGCGGCGAAGCACAGATATAAGGCCAATTCAATTATCAGCAGATCCTATTGCAACTGGAAAAAACAACTTTTCACTTTAGTCTGACTCCATTACTTGATCAATCTATCAGCAGTGCTCATTGCAAGTGCAATATAGTGAAAGGAAGGAATATCATCTAGCTTCATAGCTCTAACATCTTCAGCAACAACAAATAACTCACAAGTCCAGTGTTTAAGGACTCTTATCATTCCTAAAAACAATGCTTTGAGCATCACTTCCTATGCCCACTTTTCAAGGTACAAAATACTGTCATATCAGTCCTGAAATTCCCACACTTGTGTATGCAAAAGATACAAAGGAGCTCAACCACAAACAAGCCTTTATCATTAGCCGAAAAGGCAAAGCCAAAGAGACTGAATAAGTGGTCATCTAATAATCAGATACTTAACAAGGAGGGCTACAGAGGACATACTACACTCCCAACATTTGCATACTCTTCTTTTGAAACAAGATCAATATGTGCTCCAACCAAACGTTCAACCAAAAGATTTCCAGTCAATCCAGGATCATTGTCCACTAGAACCTGCAAAATCAGGAGGTGATAAGTACAAAATCCAACATAGAAAGCATCCTTGCTTCTCAGCAGAATAACAACTGAAAATTTTGGTGGCATAACCAAGTACCTTTGAAGTGCGTAGTATAAGATAGCAATCAAGATTCAAATATTTTGCAGCCACAGCAGTGGCTCGGCAATGATTGCTTTGTATTCCTCCAATTGTTATAATACAATCAGCACCCTGTGCCACTGCCTCTGCTAACAAGAATTCAAGTTTCCTGACCTTGTTACCACTCAGTTGCATTCCTGAAAGATCATCACGCTATCAAAATTGAAAATGTCACACATTAGACAACAGATATTGAACAATCCAGTTTGAACACTAAGGAATTAGATGAAAGATGGCCCATAAAAACATCAGAATCATCAAACATTTATCTTGGAAATACATTTCATTTGCCACTTTAGTCCAAAAATAATGCGTAGGAATATATTCTCTGTTTTGCATAAGTCAACGGCAAGCAAACTATTGAGACAATGTTGGCCAGTCTAGCTTATCTTAAACTCTTAGTAATACAAGTTTTTTAGGTTCAACCATTCAAGTTGATATTCCAACTTACAGCGGATGCTATAGTAATGCCTGTGGTACTACTCAAAAACTAGAAAAGACAACCTTAAGATTGTTAATTAAAACGCCTGGGCAGCCATCCTATTCTTGTCACCAAGGTTAAGTTTGCCCATTTAATGCAATCATTCCCTGGAGATGCAAGGCCCAACACAAGTCCCAACCCAAACTAATCATAGTCCTTGTCCCTCTCAAACATTTAAATTTGTCTAAACTCTAAAGTTGAGAAAATTTGAAAAAATATTGTTAAGGAGCATGCTTCATATACTGCGCATCAAATTCTATCTTCATTCCTTCTTTAAATTTTTCCAGAAGTAATTGCCTGGGTTCAACACAAATATATCAAAATTATAGCCGCACTACTATTTCAAATTAACCAAAAATTTTATGGTGCCAGATCTTGAAATATATGTAAGAGGTAAAATTCCAGTCCGCCATAAAGATCAAGACTTTAGAATTGGATTCAGGTAGAAGTACAAGACGAAAGCTATCCATTAAATAATTATATTCATCATTCAAATAACAAATTCATAGTCTAAAAAATTCAACAGCTAATTCGAGTGACCATCAATAAGCACGATTACCTTGAGATAAACCTCGGTGTTCTTGGGTAAATTTGGAAGGTTCCACTTGTGAATTGGAGTTGGAAACTATGACATATTTATTCGAAACAATCAATCATAAACGCAATTAATCTAACATCACAGGACACAATAGTAAAAACTGAATCTTTCCACATACATGGCCGAGCGAGAAGGTGTGGGAAGGCACGGGAATGAGGTGGGCTGCCCATGGAGGCGGCACGTAAGGCTTCTTGGTGAGAAACTCGAACGTGGGCTTCTGAGGTTTTGGCACAGAATCCATGGAAATGTGAAAATTATTCGAAGAACTCGTCGCAGGAGGTGAGTACGAGGAGTCTGCGAATTTTTTATGTCGGATTCTTTTGTCTGAAAAAAATTTCTTGTTATTGAAGATTATGATGGGTGGAGAAGGCAGAGGCGTTGAACTGAGAAACCACGATCTGCTGGAGCTCCAGCTGCAGCATGACATTGTACTCTCTATTTCTGTTTCTACTTCTGTTCTCTGTAACTGTGGTGTGATAAAATACAAAAATAAATTTCAATATTTATTTACAAATTATGTGTTTTTAATTATATATTTGAAAAAAATAAATTTTGATAGTAAGGTTAAGGAATATAAAATTTGTATTAGAGAATGTGATATATGTTTGTTTATAATTTGGTAATAGTGAGAAAATTATTTTGGAAAAATTTGATATGTTTGTTTATGTTTTGAGGGAGACAAGTTCTATTATAGCAATCAAATCAATGTATTTTTGTTATTTTGGTATGAGACAAATTCTACTGTAACAGTTAAATTAATGTTTTTTTATTGAATTTTAAAGGTGTAAATGAACTTTAGTAGTATTTTTTTATTATGATATAATAATAAAATATTATGATATATAAATATATGTATATGTGATGGTAATGATTATGATGCAAAGAATATGTGATTTTTGATCATTTACTAATTAAATTGCAAAAATAATATGATCATTTTAGAAATTATTTTGAGAAAAAACGAAGGCATATATTTAGTTACATTTTCCCAAAATAAATTATTTTTTGAGAATGTAACCGCCTTATTTCCGCACAACAATATTAACTAAATATATTTTTATTTTTTCTTTAAAATACATATTTATATATATATATATACATCTTATATATTTGTTTTATTATTTTAATATTAAAAAATAATTTTATTTTATTTTCACTACAAAAAATAATAAAAAACTATCAATATTAAAAAATATTCCCCCAAAATATAAATAAATATACCAAAAAATAATTTTTATATTTTTCAATAATTCAATCTCTCAAAATACATAATAAACACATCATAAAATCAAATAAAAAGCATAACCAAACATTCCCTTTGTTTTACCATTTTTTCATCTTTTTGCAAACATTCCCTTTGTTTTACCATTTTTTCATCTTCTTGCATTTTTTTAGCAAGCAAGATGCTCTTATTTAATTTTTAATCTATCCCATATGGAATTTTTCCAAAAAACGGAAAATGGGAAAAATTATCAAATTCCCTTCTTATGCTGCATCACTGTGACAGAAACCCCGGTCAATAAAAAGCGTTCCCCTGTGGCCACACAAATTAGTCTAAATACAAAGAAAACTTTTTTCTCATCCACCGAAATGCATAATTAGTTACATTTATTATTCTGTGGCATCAGAAAACAAATTCATCCAACTTTATGTAACCAGTAGTTAATTCAATGACTAACAAAAAATGGTGCCCAAGGATCACGGCTGCAGGATGCCACTCTAATGAATGCTATCAGCATATGCTATCGATGAAGACGATAAGTGATAAGTGTTTCTAATAAAGAATTCCGTACTAATGAGGATTTGATCAGAATGCAGAATCTGGTGCCCTTGTTTTCTTCAACAAAACATCCTTAGCTTCATTGATCTTTGAGGCTAGGTAATGACTACCACCAGCATCAGGGTGGTTTGCTACCATTACTCTTCTATGGGCCTCCTTGATCTTCTCTATTATGGCATGCTCCCTGTTAGGAAAATGATCAAACATTATACATAAAAAAAATTAGATCCTTCTAAAAAATATGTTGAAGTCCAGAATTAGACATAAAAGTTCTGGTTTGTGGAATAAATGAAAAGACACAAAGGTGAGAATAGAAGACCATCCCTATGTTTTTTGGCAAAACAAGAATCAACCTTTGTGTGGAAGATTTAAGAGTTGAAATATTCACCTTACTCCAAGAATCAATGCTGCCTCTCGTCTTGTCATTACTGGTTCAAATCCCCCAGGATAAAATCTACGAGCATGGGGAACTACAGGGCGAGCTTTAAATGCTTCCCATGCTCTAATCAAATATCGGGCGCCCAAAGCAGCGGTTCCAACAGTAGCACCTACTATTATAGGCGATGCCTACAAACAAAAGAAAAATCAATTTAAGACCACAAGCATCAAAGCATCTCCTCAATTGACATACAGAAACCCATAAAGCATTTCTTCCGAACAAAAATCAGAGCAAGCTGGCATTAGACAATAATGCATAGCATTTTGAGCAGTAAACGAACAAGCCATGTTGAAACAGAGATTAAATAAGCTAATGCTAGAAGCATGGAGTTTGATACACATCTATGTAGTTATATATATACATAAATAAAAGAAAATTATTGGCATTCACTCTTCACATCAAATAAACAAACTATGAAAATATCCAATCATATTCAAGACTTATTTTACAAACAAAATTGAGATGAGAAACCTTGTTCAGAACTCAATTATGTAAAAAAGTAATGTAAGTACGAAAAATTAAACACATACTCTACCCAATGAACAATTTTTGCTAGAGAACATTGAACATGATCATCAACATACTGTATACATATTTGTTCAATCACAACCATAAAAATGCTACAATGTTGTGGGGTAGGGGTTAAAAGTTAGAACACAGGGATGATTCAACCCATCAGCAATCAAACAATAAGCTTTCTTTACCATCCTCTCATGTCTATAACCAAACTTCCATTTCCCACAACCAAACAAGACGCTTCTTATCTCAAGCCTACAGAATCAATCACCATTTGTAAATGATTATAGAAAAAAGCCATCGCCACATCAAATTAAAACTAGAATCAAACACCTGAGACCCAATTCAAATCAAGTTTTCCTTTCAAGCACTAATTTTCCCACCGTCCAAAACTTAAATCGGAGCCATAAATAAAGCAAGACATTAAGCTCAAGAAATTAAACTGATTGCAGAAAAGGCACAAGGACGTACCATAGATTATTCTGCAAGAAACCCAGAAAAAATAAAATAAAATAACTGGTTCCAATAGAACACCTGAAAAAGCGAAACAATTGTATAAGAATTCATAAAAGATAAAGAAAAATAAAAGTACAACAAAACTCTGCCAATCCAACTCTTTTTCCCCCTTTTGGGCAAAGAAAAACACGGGCATAGCCAAAATTTCTCGCTGTACAATACAAACCTTTTCAGTAGATTTTT
>JACGDI010001991.1:120576-179539 GCA_014898725.1 Jacaranda copaia
ATTCTAAGTATTATTAAAGTTAATCTAAAATTCACCCTAGTGAAAAAAATATCAATTTTGCCTTGTATTAACGTCATTTGAGTTGAAATTAATTGTTACATAAAATTATCCAAATAAATCAAATGAATTTTGTTATTGTAAATTTAAAATACTTAACTCTAATTTTTCTACAACATAATAATACTTTATTTCATCCACGCAGGAGCTTATTTTAAGTGTAAAAATATTAAACAAAAGGAAATAAATTATAAGTTATAATTATTGCATAAACTAAACCATAATATAGTATACATTAAATTCTGTATTTTTTCTTCCCACATCGTTATATATTAAGTACTTTAACAAAAGAATAAAGATCTATTTTTATTTTTTTTTGAATAAAATTTGCTAAAGAATTAACCATCTTTGAAAGAGTCAATTGTAAAAATAGGACCCGACAAGTGACTCATATATGATAGCAAATAATTCGATTCTAAATTTAAATAAACATTCAATACCATTTAATTTTCAGTTAACCCTTAGTAAGTCCAACCAATTCCATCATGCAAGCCCAAAAAATAGAACTATACTTTGTTAGGAATTCAAATGTAGGATAACAATAAATAATTTATTTATAGATCAAGTGAATATTATTGAGCATGTCTAATAAATGTAAATACTATTAATTCTCCTTTTTCAATTTGTTGCTCTCTTTTTAAAAAAAAATGATAAAAATAAATTTATTTCTTAATTTTTTTCCCCAAAATATCATTTTATTTAATAACAAATATGCAATAACAGTGACTTTCAACTATTATGCGTAAAGAAATTTTTCTAACTTCCCCATTTGATGTTGTTGGAATTTGAATTTGGGGATCTTTTTAAATATTTGAGAAGTTCTATGTTTTCTATTTCAAGAATGCGTTTATTTTGAGAAAGTGGTCGAACTAATTAAAATGTCATTTCATGTTCTTTTGACTATAATTGTCTGTATTTATACTGATTAACTTATGAATGGACCAGGCTTTAAGCTCAAGGGTCCATCTCAATGGGATCAATGACCCATTTCACCATATTATATTTGTCCTTTATCATAATTTTACTTAAATATCCCTAGAAAATAAGTAGGAGATATCACTATTATAGCTCATATTTTTCAAAGGTTCCACCGAAAGCATGAGAGAGTTCTTAATAATGCTTCACATCACTTATACTTTAAAGTTTAGGCACTTAATCACTGAGGACTTGTTTATTTTAATAAATGGGATACATAATAATTGAATGAAATGATATATGGAGTATAGGATTTCGAATAATTATGTACTTTTTAAATCATATTTACTTAATAAAAGAAAAAGAGTAATAAAAGTGAATAATTATATTCACTATTTACTTAGAAATTGTTTACTTTGCAGGTTTAAGCGGAATATAACTCAATATTCAACGTAAACTCATGTTTACTTTGTTTTGTTGGTTGCAGGCCCGTGAATAAAGTTAGGCCATGTAGGAAATCATCAAATTTTGGCATGTGGTATTTGGTGAGTATGATTAATCAATCATGTAGCATGGTATTCCGTAAAAAATAGTACATGTTACAATCATAAATAATAGCAAAGTTTTGACAAGTGTTGTGAAATAAAAATTAAATATATATTTCTTTCTCCCTTTTTTTTAATAATTTATAAAAAAAAAAAATAGTTATTTCACTATTTATCCCCATTTTATCATTCAAGGACAATCCTCCAATATGAAAATGATGTACACCACTATTGTAGGTCGTACTTTTGAGAGGTTCCATCCAAATAATGAGAGAATTCTTAATTAATGCTTCAAGTCATTTATATTTGGAGGTTTAATCACATAATCACTGAAAGTACAGACCAATATTATGGGCTAAACATTATAATAATCTCATTTAATTTATTTTTAAAGTAAAGCAATATAGGCAATAAAAAACTGCTAATGGGCCGACAACATGCGAATATACCAGGCAATTAATGAGACAATGTCAGCATCGAAGATGGGGCACCACGATATTATAATAATAAGTGTTCACACTATGAGATAGTGTTTAAGGAAAAAAAAAACGTGTTCACACTACGAGGGAGTTGAATAAGATTGGAAAACGAATGCTTGCGCAATGAGTGCAATTTGAATTGAGTTGAATTTGAAGAAGTATTCTAAATTTAAATTTAATGAACTTGATTTTACGTAATAGTACCTAATATAAAAGTTTTTTTTCTTTTTCTTGAGACCGATTCTTGAAATGTTTTGATATGGACAAAAATGGTACTAAATAAAAATGTACATTCTTTTTTTTTTGAAATCGACTCTCGAATCGTTTTGATATGGACAAAAATGGCATCTTTGAGGCTATGCAATTGTCGAGGCTATTCAAGATCAATATGCCAAGTTACTTTGAAAGCTTTCCAATTTGAGTTCTCTTTGTAATTATAAGTTCAAATTCCGAATCTTTCACTATACAAATTTTATGAGAAACAAAGCCGTAGGCACGTAGGTTCATGGTATATATATATATATATATATATATATTGATGAACCTGTTCCTAATTGTATGCCAGCCTAAAGAGGTTTTTTTGGTTTATACACTTACAAGTTCCTTATTTTTCTTAGGGAAGCCCAGAGCTAATTATTTTTCCTTGCTTGACTTTCCAAATAACTGCAAGGTCGAGCACGAAATAAAATAATAGTATATAGTATATATATTGATAAAATAAAAAATAATATTAAATTATATACATATATTTTGAGATTGACTTGAATGAAGATTAAGCTGATTTGACGAGTTGACTCATTTGTACTCCCAATTTATTCAATCTTCAAATTGTTTTAAAAATATCCATATCATTCCTTGAAAATGTTATAGGAATATTTGTATGTTCCAAGTTTGTTTAGATTTTATTATCTTTTAAAATTTTTGTATAATTTTGGCAAAATCAAGATTCCATATGTCATGTAAATTTGAAAAAATATTTACTTTATAGGATTCTTTAGCATTATTGTCACATTTGAATCCTCGAATCTTATTTTTGAACAAGAAATGATGAATTATACAAATTAATACTTCTAGAAAGTTTATTTTTGGACCTAATTTAACTCTAAGAATTTTCCCCTAGGCGAAATAACCAACGTGTGATGCTCATATGAAATAAAATTTAGACGTTTTTCTCTTATCAAATAATTATCTTATTTTGACAAGATTGAAACTAGAAGTTTTAGAAACAATTACAATTAAGAAAACACTAGAAAATATAAATTTTTTGCTTTTGATTAATTATTTATTCATATATAAAAACAAATATTACTTATTGTGTTTATGTAAAATAAAAATTAAAACTATCATATTTTCGTCTCTTGATATATAATTTGACGAAGTTAAAAATTTTGGGAGCAATTAAAATTAAAATATATTTAAAATATAAAATCATTAGTTTTGAGTAATTATTTGTTTTATTATACAATAAAAACCAAAAATATTACATTTTTGTCTTGTGTGACACATTTTGACAAAATTTACAATAAAAATTTTGAGAACTTAATTGTGATTAAAAAATATAAAATTGTTTGTTTTGAGTAATTGATCAATTATTTATTATATATAAAAAGCATAAATATTTTCCGTTTTTGTAAATAAAAAACCCTAATTATTTCATTTTTTTCTTAATTATCTTATAAATGTGATTAGTGAATGTAAACTTCAAACATTGACCCAACGACATTATATTAATTGCAACATTCATTAAAAAAAAGAAAATAAAGTCAAATACGGCGTACATATATAGTAGACTACGCCAAAATGCTAAACAAAAGAAAGTCGTCTGTCTGAAATTCCAGCGAGGCTATGCATATGACTCAAGAATAAAGCACACAGAAAAACACACGTGTGTGTGTGTATTTATGGGGTCTGTGACCCTTTTCTCTTCGCCCACCTTTTGCGAGTTTGGCAGCTCGGGAAAGTACTTCTCTTACGTGTTTTGCTTGTCAAATCTCTTTGTGGGTCAGCGCCGTCTCGGTCTTCCCTTTTTTTAAGTTCATTTACAAGTTACAACTCATCACGCATGCACAAGCACCAGGCTTTCTTATTAGTTCACCAGTAAATTCTTCACCAGTTGAGAATTCAACGCCCCCTTCAACCTTTTACTCCTTTCTTTATACCATAAATTTGTTGGATTATTATTTCATTGTCACTCTTTTCTGTTTCTTTCTTTGGGAGTGTTTTTGAATGCTGATACGACTGAATTCTTCTTTCGCTGCTGAAGTTGGGCCAGATAGGTCGGTTTGATCTTGTTGTCTTTTTTCCTTTTTCTCTAGTGGGTTGTTTTTTGTTTTGGTGATCATTCATACAAAATGGGTTCTCTTTTTTGTTTTGTTTTGTTTTTGTGAGAATTGGAGTAATTAATGCTTTTCTTACATCATTTTGTCTTTTTGGTTTCTGCTTTTCTTTGGGTTTCTTTTGTTAGTTGCTGTAGCTAATTGAACTTGTGTGTTTTTCAGTACTGGAACAGCTTGATTTATGCTTTCCTTCAACTCTGTGTGTGTGTTAATGCTGCTATGGGTGTTCGTGGATGCTGCTCATTGTTGAACCTATAGGACAACATAATTTTCCCCTGTGCGTCGATGAGAGTTGAAATCTAGACCTATTGAAAATGAAGCCAAAAGGGATATACATAATCATGAAATTATTTTGTTGTAATTTGTGATAATGGCAAGATTTTACGCTCTCTGTCATGGGGCATTCAAATTTAAAAGGGAACTCTTCCACGGGTGAATTATAAAAGCGGAAAAGATGAAGGAAGATTTCAAGGAACATTGTTAAACAATTCTCTTGCTTGGTGGAATGAATTGATGTGAGCATGCTGTCGGAAACAAGAAAGTTTACACTGTAGCCTCTCTGTTCATTTTTGTGCTTGTTTTTTATGTCACAATTTAGTTAAGTGATACTGTGCCAAAATGAGGATTAAGTTCATACTTACTGTAGATTTGTTGTTAAATAGACAGCTTTGCCTCTAGTGTATTATTTCATGAAATTCAGGAGAAGTAAAGAACATCCCACTTCTATTAAGTATAAAATAAGTGAAAACATTTTATTAAATTTGAAAAATTTTATAATTCCTGTTCTTCCCTGTGCATATACAGATCGCACTAAACCAGATGCTTGCAAAGTGTTTAGTAGCCTATCGGTTTTGGAGTGGTTTTGGATGTTGAACTTTGATAACTGTTCACTTTAATTCTGAGTTTCAATGGCCACTCTTCTGAAGTTGGAAGCGCCTCAACAGAAGCACGTCATTTACTTCATGATTGTTGCTGATTTCATGGCCTTTCAACAACTAAGCTTTCTGTTCAGCTTATTGAAAAAATCGTAATTACAGGTATATTTAAGGAATGGATGCTTCTGAAAGAGATAAAACACCTATGTTATCGGCCACAAAGTTCAAATCAGATGACCAAAATGACTCCACCAGTAGGGTTTTTTCAACCAGGATGAGGAGCACATCAATGTCTATTTCTCGGAATGCTTTGGATTCCTTCGAACAGGATAACAATCTCGTGGGTTTCACAGGTCCTTTGAGAAGTGAAAGGCCAACTTCCTTTGTACAGATGAGTGGTCCTCTATATGCTAGCCATAACCATGAGGTCATCTTTCAGCCACCCCAAGTTGCCTTAGAGCAAGAAACTATTGAACCCAAACTAGAAAGATATCCTTCTATTGATGGGATGGATTATAACAACTGGCCATTGGACAACTATGAGAGCAAAAATGAACATCTTTTGAAGTCTGGGCAATTGGGAATATGCAATGATCCATATTGCACAACATGCCCAACATTTTATAATGTTAATGGTCACCTGAAGCACTCAAGAACATCAGAATTATTGGATGCTAAGGTATTATACATATGCTAGTAACATCTGAATGTTATTTCTTTCATTAGTGATCAAAGGTGATGTGCGTTAATATTTCTGTTTGCTGTATCCATGGGCTTGTGGTTTTTAGCTTGTAACTACTCATTGAGGTTCTGTTTACCAGAGGATAACACATGGCATAATTATGCTTTAATCCTATGATTTTGTGTGAAGTCTCTTATGAAATATTTTTATGCTATTTAAGTTATCATTTGTCCGGGAGCCTGGTTTGAACATCTTTGGCACAGATTATGTAGGAAGCTATCCCTTTTTTGTTTATGAATTATGAATCCTGAACTTATTCAGTTTATCGTATTCTACTATTCTCATTTAGTGGTACATTTATGGTTTGAAGGAGTTTCCTATTCACTAATCTTATGGATTAACCATGTTTTTCTACCATGATTTTACCGAGGTGCATTCGTTTTGATTACCTAGATATAAGATGCAATATAATAGTTAAATTTATCCATGATACATGTGCTGTCATGAACAGAAACTTCTAATTTGTTTATGGCCTTCTCAAACTCCAACGAGATTTGATCCATGACTTCAATAAAGCTCTCTTATACATCTTTCTGAGAGATGTGGTCATAAATCTAGAAGCTGCGCTGTCAAAATAGAGGTAGATTTCTGCTGGAGAACCTGTGACATGAAATTGTAGCACTACAGTTATCTGGATTGCAACAGTTGTTCCCACTTGTTTGATAGTACGATTTTATTTCTGGCATGTGTTCTTTATGAGCCTATCGTATAGTTTGAGTTTTAGCTTACACATAAGTTTAGTCCACAGCGTGGAGCATTTGAAATCACCAACCATCTAAACCGAAACTACTTTTGCTCTTGGCTTGTCTGCAGCATGGCCCGGGTATTTCCCAAAGCAAGCCAAGCTCATAGTATACAATTAGTGGTGAAATATGCTGAAAATTGTCTGATTTTGGCACAATGTCATATTTCTATCAATTCAACTGCTTTAGGAGGTCCTCAGTCCTTACGTAATAAAGTAAAAATGATACTACGTTCTTTATGAATTTAGGAGGTTGGTCTTTTCATCAAGTGACATAACAGATAAGTAGTTTGCTAGATAATTACTTTATTAATCATAGGCTTAGATGCTCTTGTTCTAACTTCTAGGAGGCCACTACACAAAACTCGACATATTTTTTTCAGTTTGTTAACCATCATTGAGGGTGCATGACACGTCTTCTCTAAGTCAATTCCATTAAGAAGTTAATATTTCCTACATCTTATGCCTTTTTGTTGTCAATTTTGTGCAATAAGTCTGAAGTTGTTCAACGCACTGCTGCTGTTTGAATTTTCTTCGTCTTGTTTACAGTTTCATAATGTACTCTATGGAGATGCTAAAGGTTGTGCAAAGAGCATGTGTTCCTTTCTGCAACCTTATATTCCAGGAGTCATGAATCCTCATGCAAAAGTTGTTCAGCAGTGGATCAAGTTCTTTGTAATTTCTTGTTTGTTTGCAGTATTTTTGGACCCATTATTCTTCTTTCTGCTCTCTGTGCAGCAGGTATGCTTCTAAAAGTTGATTTTTTCAGTGTAGGGATCAGGAACTCCAAATTGTTCACTCAAATTTATGATGGCAAGTTTCCTATAAATGTGCAATTAGAAGAGCTCCTTGACTTTGCACACCTAGACATCCATGTTTCTGAATTTCCTAGCCTTCGAAATTCAATGCAAAAAATTTCTTTTACAAAAAATTCAAAGCCATGCATCATTAAAACGTTTCATTTATTTTTTCTGCATATAACTTGAAGCTCTGAAGCTAATTTGGTTTGATTTTGACTTTTACTGTGTCTGAGATCGCATGTTTCTATTATTCATGGTATGCAAAAATTTTCCTTCTCAAATTACCCTTATTATTATTATAGTTTTTAATGAAGGCACTTGTTTACATATTTCAAATCCTTTGAGATTTCTTGTTGATCTTTGTCAACCTCCTTCCATGAAGCTGCTCCATAAACTTTTGAGGTATAACTAGAAGAGGTTGATGAATCAACTCCATTTCTTATATGCAATATCTTGTTTTCCCAGGATCACAAGTGTATAGTATTAAATTGGCCCATGACGACAACAATTGTTGTCCTGAGGAGCATGACTGACTTTATTTACTTGATTCATATCCTCCTTCAGGTAGTTGTTCTCACTTGCTACTGCTTAGAAGCCTTTTTAGCTGTTGGTTTTCTGTACAGTGTCACTGTCAGTTGCTTGCAAAAACTTAGTACACTAGGCAAAAGATGCTTATGCTGAAATGCTAATCACTGTTAGTCATATCACCTGCATCTTGCTCACGTCACAAAATTGATCTTAGCTGTAATTTTTAGTGCCTTTTTATCACTTTTGAAGTCCTTGGTAGAACACTTACCCACTTGCCACCTCATAAAAGTTAATAATAAGAATCCTTTCATCCCACAGACACTGTATCACTGTGTAATCGACCAGTCGAAGTAACTTCTTTGAAGTAATATTACATGCTTATAATTAATATTATACTGTAATAGATTAGAAATACGATTAAGAATTGTGAAAACTACCACCATGTGGGTTGACAAAGAACTAAAATTTTATATTTATACATGATAATGTGAATGGTAATCTTTTGGACTAAACTGGAAGAGAATAATGTTGATTTTCTCAATTGTCATTTGTTAAATGCATCTCATTTATATCTGGATTTTATTGTAGAATTATGGGTCCCTTGCTGATTCCAGATGCATATAATTCTTTTGAATTCCCTGATCATCAAACCATAAATTATGAACAATCACTTAACATTTTGTGGAATCACCGGAACACTGACCAGTAAAACATTCACATTTTGTTCTGCAGTTCAGGCTGGCTTATGTTGCTCCTGAATCCCGAGTTATGGGTTCTGGAGATTTAGTGGATGACCCTAAAAAAATTGCCCGGCATTATCTTTTTGGATATTTTACCATTGATGTCTTTATTGTACTGCCTCTTCCCCAGGTAAGTGTTAGTCCTGTTATTGCCCTCCTGCTGCATGATCATATTTTGATTTCTGCATGTGAAGTGCTTAAGAACATATCAAGTATTTTTAATTGAATACCATTCTTATCAACGAAACTGACTTACTAAATCTTAATGCTTAATGCTAAAGAATATAAGGAACCTATTGTGCTTGTTTTCAAGTGGACTTCTGGTGATTGTTGCATTTATCTTACCAATATTATGATATGATTTTATTTGCTTTCTTGGGTACTGTGACCTTTATTTGGCGTTCCCAATGTAGCAAACTAGCACTTAAACTACTGACCCTCATTTATTTACTATTTGTAGATCATCATATTATTGATATTGCCAGATTCTATGGGAGCAACCGGCGCCAATTATGCAAAAAATCTTTTACGTGCAGCCATTCTTGTTCAGTATGTTCCAAGGTTGTACAGATTTTTACCTCTCCTAGCTGGTCAGTCTCCAACTGGCTTCATATTCGAGTCCGCATGGGCGAATTTTGTTATAAATCTTCTCACGTTTGTTTTGGCTAGCCATGTGGTGGGCTCATGCTGGTATCTTTTTGGCCTACAGGTTGGGCTCTTGTTACTCTAAAGGCATTCATTTAATTCCTAGGAATTGGGTCTTCTTTACTGATTGATGTTTCTGTAATTAAAGCTGCAACATGTTTCAGTATATCATGGATAACATCAGGGTAGCATTGCATTTATGGACTTGTTTTTTGATCTACTTTCATTATGTTTTAATGGTTGCTTCTAATATTGTCTAGACATCATTTTAGGACACCTGTGTGGGTTTCATACATTTCAACTCCTTAACATACTTGGACATCATCAATAAAGCTCTAAATGGGCCCATAATTCTTTGAATTGTGCTCACAGTAATTCTTGAAATTATAACTATTTGGTGGTTTAACATGCTATTATTTACCTTGTATTATGTTGTTTGTCTCATTGTATTTGTCCATATTGACTTTCTCTTAATTTACTTCCATATAGAGGGTGAACCAATGCCTTCGAGATGCCTGCCATAGCTCTAATATTACAAGGTGTATGGAATTCATCGACTGTGGACACGGAAATGATTTTGTGGACTTTCAGGCTGATCCCACATGGGACCAGTGGCAGAACAATGACAATGCGACTGGTTGTTTTGGACAAGGTGGTTTTGCCTATGGAATTTATCAGTATGCTGTTGATCTAACCACCCACCAAAATGTAGTGACAAGATATATCTACTCGTTATTTTGGGGGTTCCAGGTATCCCTGAAAACTTTACATATTCATTTTTTCTTAAAATGGGATTGGGGTCTTTGCAAGATTAGTCTCTCGATACTGCATGATATGTTAAAAAATGCCATGCTTTTTTGAAAAGATTGACTTTTCAATTGACGTAATTACTCTTCTTTATGAAGCAAATTAGTACCCTGGCTGGAAATCAAGTTCCGAGTTATTTTGTGTGGGAAGTTCTTTTCACTATGGCCATCATTGGTGTGGGCCTCCTGCTTTTTGCTCTCCTTATTGGAAATATGCAGAATTTTCTCCAGGCTCTTGGACGCAGGTAAAATCTTGAGCATCAAACAACACTCGTGACATTTTCATTGCCATGTAGTTACATGAGATTTGCTGGATTTTAGTTTTCTATTTCTGGTGATTTAACATGTTTGTGCTTTTGTAACTCGTCACACAACAACACATTTTCAGTTTTTTTTCTCAAGTAGAAAATACTAGCTTTGATTGACAGAAAGGTTTCATTCTGTTCTCCTCAGGAGATTAGAGATGTCTTTAAGGCGCCGTGATGTTGAGCAGTGGATGAGCCATCGTCGCTTGCCGGAAGAGCTAAGAAGGTATTCTTTATTTTGTTTGTTTTTCATTTTATAATATCTTTTGTATACAAACTTTTACTGTTTCTTCATAGCAACAAGCGATATCTTGATTAGGTTCTTTCCGTTGTGACAAATGTACATTTGAGATAAAATTCAGCACTTAAATTTTTTGTGAGCCATTCTGTGCAGGCAAGTCCGAGAAGCAGAACGGTTTAGCTGGGCTGCCACTAGGGGGGTAAATGAAGAAATGCTGATGGAGAATTTACCAGAAGACCTTGAAAGAGATATACGTCGCCATCTCTTTAAATTTGTTAAGAAAGTAAGTTTTATTACAATAAAATTTGGATATTGACTTGGGGGAATATTTCAGAATTCTGCAATTGTTCATGATTGTTTTTTATTTGCTGCTAATTACAGGTCCGGATTTTTCAATTGTTGGATGAACCTATCATAGATGCTATATGTGAAAGACTGAGAACAAAAACATATATCAAAGGAGGCAAAATCCTTTGTCGTGGTGGTCTTGTTGATAAAATGGTTTTCATAATTCGAGGAAAGATGGAGAGCATAGGAGAAGATCTAATTGTTGTTCCCTTGTCCGAAGGGGATGCTTGTGGAGAAGAACTCCTCACCTGGTGCCTCGAGCATTCTTCCATACATTCTTCTGCAAATAATGGTACAAGCGTGGCAATTGCTCTCTTTTTGAATTTTCTTGTTTTGCTTTACTTTTGAGCTAGTTTGATTTTTGTTAGATGTTAAGAATGCTTCATTTGCAATAAGTTAAGCTGCTATTTGTAGGATTACAGTGACCAAGAATGTGTAGTTAGAGGGGGTTTGGTTAAACTTATTTAAAAGATGCTATAAGATCTTATGTTTTATAATATATTGTTGGAGTTTATAAGATAGTGGATCTTATTTTAAAAGTAAGCTCTTGAGTGTTCACAAAGGAAGATTTTGGAGCATGCGAGAAATTATTAATGATAATTTTGTCATTGATGTGATTAAACTTAGAGACATCTTTTAAGATTTAAAAAATAGTTAAGAGCTCCTTATTTTTGGGAAAGAGCTTTTCAAATTCGAATATCTTATTTGGGGATGTTATAATCTCTATGAAAAAAATTTTCCGACGCTTTGTACATCTTATAAGCTGTTATACGATCACCCAAACATCCTCTAACTGCATGAAAAATGATTGTTTGATTGGCAAAACTAATTCAGTCACATCTAGGAAATGGAACATTTAATCTAGATATCCATTGTTAACCACTTTTGGATATATCATATATTGAATAAAGTTTCTATAGATCAAGATCACTGGTTGGTTTTCTCCCAAAGATTTCTTATGTATCAAACAAAGCATTTATAATCAAAATCATTTGAAAGCCAAACAATCACCTTTATCTTCTTATTTTCAGATGGAAGAAGAATCAGGATTCCAGGGCACAGACTGTTGAGCAACAGGATGGTAAGATGCTTAACGAATGTAGAAGCGTTTGTATTGCGAGCTGCAGATCTTGAAGAAGTTACAGGTCTTTTCGCAAGATTCTTGAGGAGCCCACGTGTTCAAGGGGCCATAAGGTAATTTCATTTTATACATAATCCGTCATAAAATATTTCCACTGGATTGGATAAAATCTACTGGGGGGATTGCAAATTTTGCTAGCGGTGCCTCCATCTCGAATTTTTAGGAAAACCAATTTGTCCCAAGTAGAAATGTTACACTTTTATCAAATCCCAGATAGCGATGAACTGATTCTTGCAATAACGAAACACATGATGACTACTGCACATAATGAGAGACGGCAAATTTCCCTGACAGGTATGAATCACCTTACTGGCGAGGGCTTGCAGCCCGACGAATTCAAGTTGCATGGAGATACAGGAAGAAACGACAAGGGCGTGCTGACTCCAGCCCACCGCATAATTATTCTTCAAGAAGCTGACAGATTTACTCTAATATTCACATTTTCTATTGTTTTTGTAATGCAGAAACATTCTTGTTTACGTTTTTTGATTTTACGGACAGATAAACTATTTATAGGCACAGACATTGTTTATAAGCTTTAGCTAATGTAGTTTCAGACCCAACATTCATTATTTTGATAGAAGTGTCTGATCTGCAGTTAAGCCACAAGCTGTTGTACAGCAATAAGGGTTGTGTTTTACTGTTATTGATGTGTGGACATCTCAATAGTTGTCCCAAAAACAGGTGGGGGCTATAGTATCTTGACAAAGTTTGGCGTAGAAGTTAAGAATAGCACTTCCGTTTGTGTCTGTTTCATCAACTTATGCAAACATGCATACATTATTTGTGTAATCCATTATTTGCTAGACTTAAGTAGTGGAGTGACTAATATGTAACACTCTTATCATTTTTTATTTTATTTTATTTTACTTAAAAGAGGGTTTTTATTCGTTCTTCAACTACCCCTTTGAAATTCAAAGCAACGACGTATCTGTTTAAGTGTATACTCGGTTGGCACTCTTCTTTGTATAGATATGATTCATACATGTTTAAGTGTGTGGGAGCATTTTTACCTAAACCGAATGACTCTCATATGATACAAGTGAAACGTATTAAGAAATTACAACCATAAATAATTATTAGAGCCGAAAAATTTGTTCATCTTTTAAATATTACAAGTAGTATCTTAAATCACAATTAAAAATATAGAATAATGAGTATGTAAGGATGTAAGTATGACATACTACGTGTGTGCCAAAAGATACATTAGAATTGCCTTGCAAGATATATGTTAGAGTGAATATATAAGGTGTTTAAAATTTTATAAGATATTATATATAGAGTATTTGGTAAAATATATAAAAAGAAATTATAGGTTTTCTAAATAAGATGGTAGTTAAAAAAGTAAGAAGTTCTTAATTTAGAAGGTGTTGGGTTAAATTTATCTAAATGATCTTATAAATTTACATTTTGCAAGAAGTTTTTGGTACTTTTAGTCTCTCAATTTATCTCTACATATCCTATGTATTTTAGGAATGAAAACTCAAACCCTACCTTATTTCATCCACTCCTAATTAATATATATTTTAAAAATACTATGCATTATACAATTAACGAAATATTACAATTTTAATTCAAATATCATATAATTTTTAACTAAAATAAACTATTTAATATAGTTTATCATTTAATTAAGATAAATCATTTAAATATAAATATATATATATATTTATATACTCCGGAACGGGTAGTGATGAGTTTATTTTAAACCCGAACCCAACTCAACCCGCAGTCATTAGAGCATACCCCCCAACCTGCTATTGAGTAGGTTTTTTTGTTCACCTTGAATGGATTGGAGCAAGTACTCACAGATCGAATATAAATTACTATTCCTAAAATCCACATAAACAATATATTCCAAAACATAGGAACAAGTTCTTACTTCTTCTTTCAGGATCACAAATTTTGATCATAAATGTGAATGTGGAAGGTTTATTACATTATTAACCACTTAAAATTAATTATTTGATACAAATGAGATGGAGCCTATTTCCTGCATGCATAAATTTATTTAAGTGCTTCAAACTAAGTATATAAAATTGATAATATAAAATAACCAATAGAATTGGTTGAACATGATTCTTTTCATGTTTTCTTCATTTTAGACCTCTTTTAAGTTGGTAGAGATGAGGTTGAGTTATCACATCCGAGAATGAAGCCAGCGCTCGAAATGTTCGTGCACTCAACTTCACTCTCTAAAGGATTGACGATGCAAATGACTTAGGAGACACAACTAGCGTTGGTGGATGACACTTCCAGGTGAATTGCGACCAAAACAATCGTTTAACATGCAGTGAGCATTATCACAAGAGCAAGTCTGTCCTCTTGTTGGGATAGGGAAGCCTCGTCACTCTTGACAAGCATAGAGAAAAGAACTTAATCAATAAAAATATTAAATCAAAAAAGACATATAATGATTTATTAGAGAAATGGGAGTTCTATTTCTACGTAAGCACATTTTAAGAGTGGAAGTGTAGTTTAATTTGCTGATTTCAACAAAAACTTATTATTAGATTAATAGTCAATTTTAAAAAAAAAAATATTTTTTGCCTATTAAAATTGACAACAACCTAGAAATTTCTTTCTTCTTTCGTTGATGTAATTGATAGAATTCTTTCCCCAACAAAAGTAGGGGAAAATGTGCTTTTTATGAAGTATGTGGTCCTTTAATTTGATTCCCATGCTTACAAAAAGTTATCACACTCATTTTGTAATAACATATCTCAAGTCCGACAACATTCGTATAAATTGGTCACTGTAATTATTTCTAAACAGTATTAAAATTTACGAGTCACATGATGCGGCCGCAGTCACATACAGAAGACATTAAAAAAAAAAAAAAACATTCCAAATAATTTAATATATTGCAGCGTACGATGTGACCTTATTTTACCACCATAATTCGGACAAGCTCGACGCGTCCCACCAAGACTCGAATCATTGCCCCATTCCATTTCCAATCAATCGTTCTCTTCACTACGCGGCCGCTATCTGAATATATAGCCAGCTTTTCCGTTGGTCCCACAGAGAGAGGAAGAGGGAGCTGAAATGGCGGATGCGGCGGTGGAATTCTTGCTGGAAAATCTCCAGCAGCTATTGCTCTACCACGCTCATCTAATCAAGGACGCCAAAACCGAGGTCGAGAAGCTGGAGAACGATCTCCGCCTCTTCAAAGCCTTTCTCAGGGACTCCACCAAGAAGCGGAGGAAGGACGAGAGCCTACGAGAGCTCGTCCGCCAGATACGCGACGTCGTTTACGAGGCGGAGGACGTGATCGACGCCTTCGTGACCCAGGCCGCCGAGAGCAAGTCCAAAAATTACTTCCAGAGAGCTTTGCAGACGCCGGCCAAGCTCCTCACCATCGCCAAAGAAGTCGAGAAGGTCGGCGTTAAGGTCAGAAACATCTACGGCGATAAGACCAGGTTTGACTTCGCCAACCTCGGTGTCGGAGACGGAGGCCCTGACGAGTCAGAGGTGATGATTGTCATTTTTCCTTTGTTTTCATTTCTTGATTGATTTATACCCTGATCTGTGCTCCTGCTTGTTAAATTTGGTATCTTGAAATTGGAATTGATGATATGATCTTAGGGAAGACTTTAGGATTGACTTCTGATATTCTGTCAAGACCACCTGATACATAGAGTACTATAAATAGTTGGTTTGATTTTAGACCGGCTAGTCAATTACAAACTTGTCATGAGAAGAACTATGTCTTAATTAATATATTTCAAAGATTCAAACATGTAAATAAAGATTCTCCTTTTAATGTGAAAGAACTTGTGGAAACTTGTCTAATGTGGATTTAAGATTTGATCTTATTTATTTCAAAGTATTTTATAAATCATTTTGGCGAAATTAATTTGAGGAGGATGGTTTTGAATTTTGAAATTTTGCAATATTTGATATTTGCAGTTGCTCCTCCAACGGGTGAAAAAAGTTATTTCTCAAACATGGAGAAATTGGTACAGAACAACAACGTGAATATGATTCTATTGTGATATGTCATAATTACATTTAAAAGACTGTAACTTCTGTAACTAGCTTTGGCTTCTTATAAACCCCTATGAAATTAAGCATCGCAGAATTTGTCCAATCATAAAGAAGAGAATATACGTCAGTTCTTAATGAATTTTCTCAAAGTCATACATTAAAAGTTTAATTGTTTCAAGAAAATTTAGAATGATTAAGCCAACAGTGTGAACAAACTCGCTTGCTTTATACTTCTTATATTTCAGTTTTATAGCATGACAATATAGGGGTAAGGACAAAGTACAAAATGGGTATATATTTATCCAGTTGGAGGTCTCAAGTAAATAGATCAAAGTATTAAATATGGATGGTATTAAAATTTATCAAGGACGTAAGCACATGTTATAATGCTTGTAAATTACTATATTACTTTCCCTACTTTTCCCTCTTTATCTTTCTTTCAGGAAATGTATGAGTGTTTGATTTTCCAATTGATCTTATATTCAAAATTTTTGAACAGGCTCCCTTTGTGAGACAAGAAAATGTGGTGGGTTTCGAAGATGAGGCAATAAAAATCAAAGGATATCTAACTGAAGCAACTCAACAGATTGATGTCATCTCGATCATTGGTATGCCTGGCCTTGGCAAGACGACGCTGGCAGGGAAGATTTTTCATGATCCAGGAGTCCAATACCAATTCCCCACCCGCATATGGGTTTATGTTTCCCAAGACTTCACAAGGAAGGATGTCTTTCTTGCCATTCTGAGAGAGTTCACCAGGCTCAGCGAGGACATGTATCGTAAAACTGATCAGGAGTTAGGTCGGCTAGTTGCTGATCATCTAGAGAAAGGAAAATTCTTGATTGTCATGGATGACGTGTGGACGGCTGAGGATTGGGAAAAAATCAAAGTTGCTCTGCCAAAGAACAATAAGGCAGGTAAAGTCTTGATCACCAGTCGTCATGAGGAAGTGGCTCGCTCTGCTAATAGAAATAGACCTCCCCACAAGTTGCGATTCTTGACTCAAGAAGAGAGTTGGTTGCTGCTCCGGTTGGAGGTTTTTGGTAAGCCAGAGTACCCTTCTGAGTTGGAAGTTCTTGGAAAACTAATTGCTGAGCAGTGTGGTGGGCTGCCACTTGCAATAGTGGTCATTGGAGGCATTCTTGTCAAAAAATTTTCAGCACCAGATGATATGGGTGCAAGGAGAAATGCATGGAGGAAAGTATCTGAAAGCGTGAGTACCCATCTTAAAGAAGACACAGAGGAACGAATGGAAAAAATTATATCATTGAGTTACGATAAATTGCCATTTCACTTGAGAGCATGCTTTCTCTATTTTGGGATGTTTCCTGAAGACTATGAGATCCCGGTGTGGAAATTGATCCGTATGTGGATTGCAGAAGGATTCATACAACAAAAGCAGGATATCAGCCTGGAGGAAACTGCAGAAAACTATTTGGATGAACTTATTAACAGAAACTTGGTAAGAGTTGATAAGAGGAGGCCGGATGGTAGAGTTAAAACGTGCCGTATTCATGATATGCTACGTGATTTCTGCAAAACCGAAGCCGGAAATGAAAGGGAGAATTTCCTCCAAGAAATGAAGAAGTCTGGAGATGGAATTTTTTACCCTCCAGTTTCTGATGTTCTAAAGTTTCGTCGCATTTGTTCTCATTCCAAAGTCTTGAGCTTTCTGTCTTCAAAACCTTTTGGTCCTCATGTTCGCTCTTTTGTTTGTTTCTCCAAGGAAGAAATCACCTTGGCCTCAGACAACATTAGTATCATCCCTGCAGCTTTTAAGCTGCTTAGAGTTTTAGACGTCAAGCCCATCAAATTCACTAAAATTCCCAGTGACATGTACCATTTGGTTCATTTGAGATACATTGCCCTGTCCTTCAACTTAGCTGTTCTTCCTACAACCTTTTCCAAGCTCTTCAACATGCAGACTCTTATAGTTGATACAACAGCTCGTACCCTTGAAATCAAAGCAGATCTTTGGAAGATGGTTCAATTAAGGCACTTGAAGACAAATGCATCTGCTATTTTACCCAAGACTGGAAAGAGTAGTAAAGAAGGTGAAAGGCTTCGAACACTTGGTACGATTTCACCACAAAGTTGCACAGAAGAAGTTTTTAATAGGGCTCGCAATTTGAAGAAATTGGGCATTCGCGGACGACTAGCCTTGCTTCTGGATGACAATAAAAGTACTGGATCATTTGATTGCTTGGGGAAATTGAGTAATCTTGAAAAGCTGAAGCTACTGAATGATGTTTTTCCTAATCCACCTTCGGATGGTCAATTGCGCTGCCTCCCTCCAACGTACAAGTTCCCACCAAAGCTTAGGAACCTGACTCTATCAGATACTTTTCTCGACTGGAGTCATATGTCTATCATAGGATTGTTAGAGAACCTCGAGTTCCTCAAGCTAAAAGATAAAGCATTCATGGGGAAGTGCTGGGAGGTAGCTGATGGCGGCTTTCGCCGTCTTGAAGTCTTGCACATTGGACGCACTGATTTAGTCTTTTGGGCGGCCTCAGGCCATCACTTCCCTAGACTCAGACGCCTTGAGCTGCAGAACTGTGAGTGCCTTCGAGAAATACCAGTTGGCTTGGCAGATATACCTAGTCTCCAACTGTTGGATTTGTACCGCTCGACATCTGCTGCGCCCTCAGCCAAGAAAATTGATGATGCAAAAAAGCAGCAGCAGGAACAGCAAACCACCAATGTCACTGGATTCAAGCTCACCATTTTTCCACCTGATGAACCTTGAGGTAAGTAAAACTTTAAGATAATCGTTCCCTGGGATATGTATTCCCATGTTTAATGTTTGATTGCATTGGCATATTTCATTTCCTCTTTAAATTATCTGAATAGATCCTTACTTTACATAGAGAGAAATGTAGGAATGGTTTCACTATTTTTCGACGGTGGGATTAGATGAATAATCTTTAGATACTTTTTCCCTGTTATTATTTTGAATGAACTTCAGATCGAAAATTTCTTGTGCATAAGATGCGGTATAACAGACCTTTTGCTAATCAAACTAACTTAATTCTATAGAGTTGAATGAAAATTTGATTCAGGGGGTGGCCTGTTTGGTTTTATTTCCATTTCCATCATTTCTAAAATGGTGAGAATTAGTTATGTGATGTGTGTGGAAATGAAAATGCATTTGGATGAAATGTGTGGAAATGTAATGATTATATTGGTTTTAATAAGTTGTAGGTAAATAGAGATAGAAATAATAGAATAGAGAGAGAAGATATATAGGTTATTGGAAAAAAATATAGGTTATTGGAAAATGTATTTTGAAAATGAAAATTGATATTATGTTGGGTGAAAATTTGAAAAAGTGATGATTTCTATTTTTGAAATAGTAGAAAAAGGAAAACGGGGGTTTGGAAATAAAACCAAACAGGCAGTCGGCAGCAAAGTGGCTTTATTACTTATTCTGTAAGGAGCCACAGATCTGTTTTCTTTTTTTGGGACATCATAAGTATGCATTTACGCACTCACTTCCGCACACTTTGTTTCCATAAGAACTAATGACTCTTGATCCATGCAGACAATAATGCAAAGCTGCCAAAGAGTTCTGAGAGGATGTCTGGGTTGCTTGAAGCGTACGAGGTCTAGGTTGCTTGAATAAATGTTGCCCTTCATACTTATTGTGTGTTTCTTCCTACCTCTGATTGTAATCTGATTCGATTTCTGTGTTTCGTGACTATCAAATATTTTGTTGTTAGATCATAATGTTATTGTTATCTAGTTTGCTGTAATGTTCAGTGACTATTTGATCATTTCAAGTGCAGTGTTCTACGCACCGTATTCAATGTTTTAAATAAATTATCCAAATGCATTTTCATTTCTAGATCTAACTCAATAATTAACTTTTCGCCTTTGAAAAATACTGGAAATTGGAAAATGTCATAGAAACCCAACCAAACTTGCTCCTAGTTTACAATACAAGTATCAGCAGCTTTACAGATATTATTATCACACAGATTACAAAGCTATGAAGTAGCAGCTGCTGTTTACCTTCAAATTATTCACCCTAACCAGCGTTTATTTGTTAACCCGCAAACAGGCTCAGAAATCCTGAAAAATCAATAGCAGTATTATTCCTCCTGGAAAATCTGAAACGGGTTTTGCTCTACAATGCTCATATGATCCTCAACGCCAAGAATCGGGTTGAAATACTGGAGAAAGATATTCTCCAGGAAAATACACAACAAAGATGAGGCCCTGGAAGAGCTGGTGGAGCAGATCCAGGGCGTTCGTGTGTGAAACTGAAGACATAGTCTTCGGTGTTTTTGAATCAGGCGGAGGAAAACAAGGCTCGGAATTTTCTCCAGAGAGCTTTTGGTGGGCTGATGACACTTGTCAGCGTCATGGAAGAAGTTAGGGTCATCAGGGCAAAGGTGAAAACTGTATATATAATAAGAACAGGGTTGTTTGTGCCACTCAGCGGAACGCAGGGGCGGTGCCTGAAGAGGCCACGACGGAGGAGAAAAAGGCATATCTGGTTTAGATCATAGTTTCAATTAAGATTTTTTCTTTTTTCTTTTTCTTTTTCCTTTTTATGTGTTTTGTTGGATAAAGGATAAAAGAAAATACAGGTTTATTAGAATGTTGGGAAAACAACAACAACAACTAATACTAAGATTTTAATTTTTGGACCGCCAGGGATGGAGCTACTTCAATAATTTGTACAAGTGTTTCTAAATTGTGTTGAAAGAAAATGTCATTTTGGAGGTTTATCATGCTTTCGTAGGTGAGGGTCCGATATTTTCTGAATCTAGCAAAGGCGTGGGTGGGTGGGATGAGGGGTCATACTTCCATTCCCAAAATAAAAAAGGATCATTATTTCTTATTTTTCTTTTCTAGTTTCATTATGGCCACACAAAACTATAGTTCCTTAAATTCATCGCTATAGTATTTTTGAATTTTTTTTTGATACATAATGAATATACTTTAAATTATTTTTTGGAATCAATTAATTAGTTTTTTTCATATGAATGCATTTGCTTGAATTTTCTATTTTAGTTATCCGACGTTGATCTTGTATTTATTTAGATCATGTGAATCGTATTGATAATGTCCTGTGTTGATCTTATTCTCTTGATTGACCTTAATAGGTTTGAAGTAAAATTTTAGCTTTTAGCAGAATTAAAATTTTTTTTAAAGAATTTTTTGATAAATGGTTTTGTCAGAGCTTTAGAAATAATTTAGGATAATAAGTTCATTTATTCGATCAAATTAGTTGGAATTTATAAATATTTTCTTGTTGATTTGGACTGGTCCGTTGGTGGATGGGATTGGTGATAATTACTACATCCATGCTAATTCTTGCATTCATTAGGATGGAGTGACTTAAATTATGTGATGTTAATTAGATGATGAATACTTTTTGTGCCAAAATTGAAATCGTCCTTTTCTTCTAAAAAATTTATTAGTTTCTCAATATTAAATTATGGTAGCAACCACGTTTTTAGGAATAGCAAATGAAAGTGAAATTGCATCAATTTTTCTTGTTTCTCATTTTATTTTTGGTGGTGTTAATGTTTTAGAAGCATTTTCATGTTATATCCCAAATTTAGAAGCGTGACATTCATCTCATCCATTATTTATTAAATGGATAAACATTTTCATATTCGTACCCACTTCAGTTAGGTAATATGTGCTCGATATTCATCCTATATTGGGTGAATATCCGCAAACAATATGTGGATATAGATAAAATTGTCATTCCCATCCCATCTTTATAAATAGTCCAATTTTTATCATTTGGATGTATGCAATTCTCTAGTCTTTTCTTAACTTATTTACTCTCTTATTCACCAACTTTGAACTAATCATTTGCATGTTGGGTGGTTTTTGTCAAGCTCATGGACAATAGTAACTTATGCCTTTGATTTAAAATTCAAGTAACTTGTTCATATTCAAATATATTCAGACTTCAAATCAAAAACGATGGGGATGGGGGGTTCCCTGCTCACATCATATGTAATCTGTACTATATAAAAAAAAGAAAAGCTTTTTGCAAGTTTAGAGTGACTATTATTCCATATTACACCAAATTTTGAATTACAAATTATATCTTTAATTTAAAAAATATATTTAACACTCGATATAAAACTACAAAACTAATATGACCAAAACATAATGAAAATTTTTACTAAATATGTAGGCACTCATATATCCCACATTTCTGAACTATTGACTTAAGAATTATTTGTTATATATAAACTTATATTAATGGATATAATAAACATTATATGTTACTAAGTGTGGTTATTGATAAAATTATATTAAATTGAATATTTTATTATTTATTAATATAATTAAAATTAATAATATGATAAATTAAATATATGTGTAAAAATAAACCGTTACAATGATTAATTTTTAAATGTAAACTACTCAACAAACAAAAGGGAGATGTATAGGGTTGTAGAAAATTACATTTTTGGTCTCACGATTTAACTGTGTGTATATTATTGGTACCAATCTTTTATCACGCAACATATTTAGGCCAAATTTATTAATTTTTTAATCCTTTTAGTCCTCTACCATTAGAATTGATGGAAAATGCTATAAATTTCGTTAAACATTAATATTTTTAATATTGTTATTTGAATTAATTACATAGAAACCCTTAAAATTTGACTCATTTATAAATAAACCCAAAGAAATAACAATGACTACCTAATTTTATCTCATTTGAAATTTTTAAAGAATCGTTAGATTTTATTAATAAATTTATTGACACAATTTATGTGAAAATTGAAAAAAAATTCTCCGATAACCTTTTTAGTTATTTTTTAGACAAAAATGCCCTTAAACCTATTTGGAATATTTTAATTTTATATCATGCATAATTTTAACATTGTTAAATTACGTATAATAGATTTAAATATATTTTATTATTAATAAAATTGTTTAAATGTTGAATAATCTTTAGATTTAAGTTGAATTAAAAAATAAAAATTAAAATCATGAACATATCTAAATTAATTAATCAAATTTAATTAAACTTATTTATTAATTAAAATAAAAATAAGTCAAAAATAAAAAATATATAATTTTAATATTGTTAGACTACTCATAATAGATTTAAATATATTTTATTATTAATAAAATTGTTTAAATATAGAATAATCTTTAATTCAAGTTGAATTAAAAAATAAAAATTAAAATCATAAACATATATAAATTAATTAATCTAATTTATTTAATTTATTTAATAATTAAAATAGCAATAAGTGAAAAATAAAAAATAAAAAAATTAAATCCATCTCTTAAAAGATATAATTTTTATAATTTTGAATTACATACTTCGTAATATTAAAATAATAAATATATCTAAAATAATTTAATAATTTAAAACTAACAATATAATTTTAAAAATTTTAGACACATAATTTGATAATTTTAATTATTTTCAACTATATAATTTAATAATTTTAAATAAATAAAATTTGTAAAAAATAAATTATTTTGAATAATATAAAATTAATAATTTCTAAATTAGTATTTTTTTTATTTATACAAACGTATATGCACATTAAGTGCCTGTTTGGATTCAAACTCTTGGCCTCTTATATTATATGAGAGACTTATACCATTGAACCACATGTCACTTAACTTCTAAATTAATACTTAATAAATTATTTTAAAAATAAATAAGTAAAAGTTTAAAAAACAAAATAATAATAATAAAAAAGGATTTTCTTTTTCTTCCCCACACCCTCGGCCCCCATACTCGCACCCGCATCCGCCAAACCGCTCCCCACTTGCACCACCAGCATTGCCACCACCCACCAAACTAACCAACCCCCCCTTGCGCCACCTCCTAATCCCTCCCCCCACCCATCAATCCACCACCACCACCACCACGGTTGGGCTGTGGCTCCTCGCTGCCTGGCCATGGCCGGTGTCAGGCAATAGTCGTGGACCATGGCCAGGCATTGGCGGCCGCCAGTCAGTTTGGGGTTGGAGATGGGTTTAATTAAAATATAAATGTATATATGTGTATGTACGTAGTTATATATATGCATGTGTTTAAGTATGTATATATAATATAGATTGTATATATATAAATAAATATTATGTTAAAATATTTTTGAGAGAGTTTTTATGGTATTTAATTTTAATTTAATTTAATTTTTTATTTTTTTTGTGATGGTCAAATAATTTATCTTGTGGTTTTTTCATAATAAATAGAATTTTAGGGGGCTTTTTATAAATACATAATTGTTCCGTTCAAATTTTAATGAAAACTTAGAAGGCGGACCAAAAGTGTTAAAAAATTAAGAAATTTGGCCTAAATGTGTTGTCTGATCAAAGTTTGGTACCAACAATGTACACAGTTAAATCATGAGACCAAAAACTGTGATTGCTTGTAGAGTTTTGTCTCATATTTGGTGTTCTAAAAATTTTGAGGTTGTTTTGGTGTTTTTAAAATATGAAAATGAAATATGAGATTGTGAGATAAAATGTAATAATTATAGTGATATGATGTGTTGATGTAATTTGAGGTTATAAATAGTTATGGTATTATTTTTGAGATATGTTTGAGAAATTTATTTGAAATAATGAAATTATTATATGACATTTGTTGTTTTGAGTTTGCTTGGGATTTAAAATAAATTAACAATTTACAATTAATTTTTAATTTTAGTAAATCAATATTTTCCTTTAACTCTTACCAAAATATAATCTATGAATAAATCTATTTTGATTTTTTTATTTGTTTGATAGTAATAATATATTAAAAAACTAGTCTAATTATTTATAATTTTTGTTTCTTATTAATTCACTAAGTAATTAAGAAAAACTACCTAACAGCAATTTTATCATTTTGTGTATTTTTCATTATGCATGTTTTTATTTGGAAATTATGATTGATAAATTAAAAAAATTTGAAAAAAATTATACTACTATGTCAAGTGCGAATATTTTATCCAAATATTTGAAAAAGTGTAATCGTAAATTTTTTTAAAATAAAAAAATTCAAAATTATACTATAAAATTTAATATTATATTTACAATTTGACTTTTAAAATATAATTAACTAATTATATTTTTGAGAAATTCAAATTAAAGCACATAATGAAAATTTTGTAAATGTATTTTTTAAGTATAAACAAAAACTAAAATCTTATTTAGAAGATTAAAATTTTCAATTGGAGGGAGAGAGAATTTCAAACTTGGTGAACATGGAAGGAGGCAGAGAGAATAGTGTGGTGATATCACTTTTAAAAAAAGTGAAACATGAAGAATACTGATAATTCAAGAGAAATAGAATTTTATTTAACGATCAAACACACTTTTTATATTTTTTCAATTTCATAAATTAGAAATTTAGAACTTGACTGACAAGCAATCACAACCTAATTTTTCCTGTAGGGTTGAATGGGTCCATTGACCCCAATAAGCCCCATATGGCTCCTCCTTGATTTTCTTTCCATATTAGTCACCAATCAATACATGAATATTTTGCTTGATTTGAGTTATTTTATAAATTATAAACTAGTTTTACAATAATAATTTTCCTTACTTTGTTTGTATCAAATAATTACAATTTATTTCATAACTATTGCAAAATCAAATTATTGTATATATAACACTTTATATATTTTTGTTTAGTAAAATTAGATATTAAACTATTTACAACTCGAACTTAGTAAACAAAAAGAGTAATGACATTAATACATTAATACCCCACAACTCTTTTGTCCTTTATATCCATTTAAATCAAAACTCTAAATTGCCTTCCATTTAACAAGTGTGTGTAAATTTATATACGAATAATATCAATTTAGGCCAGGGATAGCCATAAAAATAACTTGTAATTATCTCACGCAGATAAATTTAGTATAGCATAACTGTAAATAAGTTCATAATTAAAAAATAAGTTGAATTAATTAAAATGTGTCTAAACAATGGAAAATAGCATGTGATTTTTTTTTTTTTTTGAAATATTTCATTTTGTTCTAGCATGAAATTTGAAGTATCTTTTTGATTTCAATTTGTATATTTTCTATTTTAGCTTACGTCCCAAGAATTTCTCCCGATAAATTTTCTTTTTTTCATCATATTAGTTTATTCATACTATATATCATGCAAATTTTATTTGAAAAGTAAAATTATTTGTTGTATTCAAAGAGATCTTTCTACCATATATACGTCTAAAAGTTGTGGACGATCCCAATCAATAATCACTGAACATCATAAAAAATTCAATGCAAATAACGATTATGATCAAACAATAAAGTGATTGATAGCCAAAAAACAACACAAGTTAATTAGAAAACAAACAAACAATAGATGTTCACTTACAACAGTACTGTAATAGGAGCTCAGCATATGAATAGAATGAAGGGAAACATTTTGTTCAAGCAACCCAGGCATCCTTTCAAATCACTTTGCCAGTTTGCGTTATTGTCTGCACAGATCAAGAGCCATGAGTTCTTATGGAAACAGAGTTTGTGGGGGTAAGTGCATAAATGTATGGTTATGATGTACTAAAGATTGAATTTTTATTCAACCTTGCAGGTAATAAAAGAATGGACGATGTATTCATAGTTACGTGGTATGGGCACGGGTAAATGGTATATTACTTTGTTAAAAATATGGTACGCTGGGGTAGATTTAGTTGGTACGCTCTTTTGGTATACAATATACTGATAAAATTTATTTGGTACGCTTTTAGTGTAAAATTTTCAAAAAAATTAGAAAATCATATAAAAATTTGTATAAAATTTAAACAAAACCATCCATATATATTTTTATGTTAATGCAAAAGTTATAAAAATGTAAAAAGTTGAAAGCAATTTAAAGATACTTAGGGAATATTACAAAGACAAAAGATTTTCTCTCATAACACTTTATAACAAAAAGACAAACACTAAACTTTCAAACACTCAATTCTTCTTTCCCTTTCGTTTCTTGTTACTTTCTTTGGTAGCTTTTTTATTCTCTTGAATATCTTCAGTTACCTTTGGATTTTTACAATAATAAGTTTCTAATGATTCATTCGAATACCATAAAGTACCAATTCATAAAAGTACTACGAATTGTTACACAAGTGCCAATTCGTGGTATTTAGGTGGAAGGGAGTTTCTTTTTTATTCAATCAATGGATGGAAGGGACTAAGTGCAATTGTCAACGCAATCAACATTAAACATGGGAATACGAATCCAAAGTTTTACTTACCTGTCAAGCTAGAACCACCAGTAATCAATCATCAGGTGGAAAAATGGAGAGCTTGAATTCACTGACTGTGGTGGTTTGCTCTAATTCCTGCTGCCTTTTCTTGGCTTTAGAGATTTTCCTGGCTGAGGCTGCTGCAGATTTAGAACAATGGTGCAAGTCCAACAGTTGGAGACTAGGTATATCAGCCAGCCCAATCGGAATTTCTATGAGATCCTCACAGTTCTGCAGCTCAAGGCGTCTGAGTCTAGGGAAGTGATGGCCTGAAGCAGCCCAAACAACTAAATCAGTGCGTTCAATGTGCAAGACTTCAAGACGTCGAAAGCCGCCATCAGCTGCCCCCCAGTACTCCCCCATCAATGCTTTATCTTTTAGCTTGAGGACCTCTAGATTCTCTAGCAATCCAAGGATAGACATATGATTCCAGTCGAGAAAAGTATTCGATAAAGTCAGGCTCCTCAGCTTCGGTGGGAATTTGTAGGGTGGAGGAAGGCCGTACAATTGGCCTTCCGAAGGTGGACGAGGAAAAACATCATTTATTAGCTTCAGCTTTTCAAGATTACTTAATTTCCCCAAGCAATCAAATGATCCAGTACTCTTGCCATCCAAAAGCAAGGATAGTCGGCCACGAATGCTCAATTCCTTCAAATTGCAAGCCCTTTCACAAACTTCTTCCGTGCAACTTTGTGGTGAAATTGTACCGAGTGTTTGAAGCTTTTCACCTTCTTTACTGCTTTTTCCTGTCCTGGGCAAATAAGCTGATGCATTTGTCTTCAAATGCCTTAATTGAACCATCTTCCAAATGTCTGCTTTGATTACAAGGACAGGAGATGTTGTATCAACTATAAGAGTTTGTATGTTGAAGAGCTTGGAGAAGGCTGCTGGAAGAATTGCTGAATCGAAGGACAGGGCAATGTACCTCAAATGAACTAAATGGTACATGTCACCGGGAATGTCAGTGAATTTGATGGGCTTGACATCTAAAACTCTAAGAAGTTTAAAAGACACGGGGATGGTACTAATGTTGTCTGAATGCAAGGTGATTTCTTCCTTGGAGAAACAAATGAAAGAGCGGATACGACGTCCATAAGGTTTTAAAGAAAGAAAGTTCAAGACATTGGAATGTATACAAATACGACGAAACTTTTGAATGTCAGAAATTAGAGGGTAAAAATCTCCATCTCCAGACTTCTTCATTTCTTGGAGGAAATTCTCCCTTGCATCTCCACCTTCGGTTTTGCAGAAATCTCGTAGCATGTCATGAATGCGGCACGTTTTAACCCCACCATCAGGCCTCATCTTATCAATTCTTACTAAATTTCTGCTAATAAGATCCTTCAAATAGTTTTCTGCAGTTTCCTCCAGGCTGATCCCTGGCTTTTGCTGTACGAATCCTTCTGCAATCCACATACGGATCAATTTCCACACCGGGATCTCAAAGCCTTCAGGGAACGTCCCCAAATAGAGAAAGCATGCTCTCAAGTGAAATGGCAATCTGTTGTAACTCAATGAGATAATTTTCTCTATTCGTCTCTCCGGATCCTCATTAAGATAAGCACTCATGCTTTCAGATACTTTTCTCCATGCATTTTTTTTAGCACTCATTTCATCTGATGTTGATAATCTTTTGACAAGAATGGCTCCTATGAGCACTATTGCAAGTGGCAGCCCGCCGCACTGCTCTGCAGTTTGTTTTCCAAGAACTTCCAACTCAGAAGGGCACTCAGGCTTACTGAAAACATCCAACCGGAGCAGCAACCAACCCTCCTCTTGAGTCAAGAATCGTAACTTGTGGGGAGGTCTATTGCGATTAGCGTGCCGAGCCACTTCCTCTTGACGACTGGTGATCAAGACTTTACTCATCTTATTGCTCTTTGGCAATGCAATTTGGAGTTTATCCCAATCCTCAGCTGTCCACACGTCATCCATGACAATCAAGAATTTTTGTCTCTGCAGATGATCAGCAACTAGCCGGGCTAACTCCTGATCAGTTTTGTGACGCATGTCCTCAGTGAGCCTGGTGAACTCTCTCAGAATGGCAAGAAAGACATCCTTCTTTGTGAAGTCCTGAGAAACATAAACCCAAATGCGGGTGGGGAATTGGTATTGGGTTTGTGGATCACGAAAAATCTTCCCTGCCAGTGTCGTCTTCCCAAGGCCAGGCATACCAATGATGGAGATGACATCAAGCTGTTGAGTTTCTTCAGCGAGATATCCTTTTATTTTTGCAGCCTCATCTTCAAAACCTACGACATTGTTTTGTCTCACAAGCAGAGCCTGTTTGAGAATTTTCAAGAACAAAGATTAATAAAAGTTGGAAAACAAAAGCTCATGTATGCTATCCAAGCGTTATAATACATGCTTAATTCCTGGATAAATTTCAATGGCATTCATATATGAACCATTTTGATTTTTTAAATATTTTAAACAATTATTTGAGTTCTCCAACAGGATAGATATGGCAAGATTTGCTTCTTAATAGAGAGAACTATTGAGGGCAAAAGTTGATATCCAATCCAAATATATACAAGTTTAAGAATAACTGAAGCCTAAAAAATCTGCCATGTATAAGAAGATATATGCAAGTTTAAATCTGCTATAGATAAGAAAATACACACAAATTTAGAATTAACAGAAAACATAAATTAAAAATAGGAACAGCCTTAATGTCTATCCTAATCCTTCACTGATACTTCTAACATGTACAAATATAGATTCTTTTAGAGGCTAGAGCTCTCTTCTACTAAAGGCATTCCTATAATATCATCCTATAAAGCGAGACATGAAAAAGTACAAAGCAAGCAAGTTTGTTCACACTGTTTACTTAAATTATTCTAAATTTTTAATCCATGGCTTTGAGGGAATTCCATAAGAACTAAGATACTTTCTTCTGTACTATGTTTAACTTCATCTCAGAATGGTTGATAAGAAGCACTGGCTAGTTACAGAAGTTAACAGTCTTTTCTAAATGTAATCATGCCATGTCGTATATATAACAAATATATTCACCGAACTATTCTGTCTAAATTTCTTCGTGTCAGAAAATCATAATTATTGGATTTCTCAATAAATGTATAATAATTCAAAGAAAATCAAGATATAAGGAAATAGACAAAATCATAATAATCACCTCTGTCTCTTGATCAGGACCTGTGTCTCCGACATTGAGGGTAGTAAAGTCAATCTTGGTCGTGAAGTCGTAGGCATCTCTGACTTCTTTGGCAGTGCCGAGGAGCACATCAATAGGCCGCTGAAAAGATCTGAGAAAGTAATTCTTGGACCTGCTCTCGGCGGCCTCAACTATGAAGGAGTCTAAAATGTCCTCCGCCTCGTAAACAGTGTTTCTTATCTGGCGGATGAGCTGAGCATTAACTACTTTGCTTCCACTACCAACTGATACGTTAGTATCATCATTAGATGGAAGGATATTATCCACATCACTTGGAGATTTTGAGCTCTCTTGCTGCTCAAGTGCAAACTCAAGTTGTTGCACAACTTGTGCCATTGTTGGCCGTTTCTTTGGTTCATAATTCAAGCATCTTTCAGCAACCCCCACAAATGTCTCTAGGCTATCTTCTGATATTTTTCCCCTCAGATCTGAAGCTACAATCTGAGCAGCTTTTCCCTCTCTAATGTTTTCTTGAGCCCAAATGGCCAGATTCAGCTCATCCTCTGCAGCTGTTCGATCAATTGCTCGCCTCCCACACAACACTTCCAACAAGACCACCCCAAATGAATATGTGTCACTTTTCGTGGTTACTTGACTACTCCTGAAATAACTTGGGTCTAAGTATCCAAATGTGCCCTTTACTGCTGTGCTAACATGAGTCTCTAACTCACTTCTGTTTAAAGATTTGGCCAGGCCAAAATCTGAAATCTTAGCTGTGAAATCTTCATCAAGCAGGATATTTGAAGTCTTTACATCGCGATGTATGAATGATTTGCCTGTGTGCATATAGTCTAGCCCTCGAGCAGCTCCAATGCATATATTAAGGCGTTGCTTCCATGTCAGAGATGAGCTGTTATGGTCGTTCCTTGCAAATTTGTAAAGGTGATCAGCCAGTGTTCCACAGGCAATATATTCATAAACAAGAATCATTTCCCCTTCCTCATTGCAGTAGCCAATCAGAGAGATTAGATTAACATGCTGGAGCTCAGTTAATGTTTCAATCTCTGTCAAAAACTCGGATGCCCCTTGACGGGAACCTGAATTTTGCTGCTTTATGGCCACAGTCTCTCCCCCATTATCAATGTGGCCTTTGTAAACATTACCAAATCCACCCCTTCCAATGAGATGTGCATCACTAAAATTTCGAGTCGCTAACTGGATCTCAGCTAGTGAAAACCGGCGACATAGTCGTTCCGCCCTCGCTGATGGTTTGTTTTTCTCCTTTGTACTGCTACCTTCCTGAATTTGTGTCGATGTGGTGTTTAAGAGGGCAAATATTGCTATTGTAACAGCTGCAATCGCGTTTTGGTGGCCAACAACTTGAAGTAAATTCTGTATAGTCCTGATTAATGAATCCTGTGCCACAGGCATTGGATTTGAACTTGCAAAGCTACTCAACTTCATTATCTCAAATCCTTTAAGGGGTCCATGACCTTCCAAGAATTCATCATCATTTGATTGCAGACAAATCAAGAGATCCCGTTTGCCATCTCGTTTTCTCCCTTTCATCATCACCATATAGTCTCTATACCAGGGCATGCTATTCTCATCATCTTTTTCTCTGACTATGTCAATATTAGCATCAGCAATCATTTCATTAATGTGGACTTCAAAAATAACACCACCCATCAATGCCATCTTTAATCCAGCCTTGGAGAAATGAAGTCTGACCAAGTACTTAAATCCCACATCCACAGGTATTTTCCAAGTAATATTGTTGATCTTGCTTGCCTTTTGCCTAGTAACTGTTTCCCACATCCCAAACATGTCACCAATATCACTAGCTAACGAAACAGTATCCTCTTTAATTTTTATTCGCCGGATTATTTCAAGTGCAGTGGTGTTATCAACATAAACCAATGACTTCCCAACCACTTGGACTCCAGTATCTGCTCTGTGAAAATAAGAAAGACTGGCAGGCACAGAGATAATCTCAATCCCATTTATGAAAGCATATATATCTAATAATTCACTAGTTGCAGGAGTGAAAACTATGCTGAATTTTTGGCTTTCTTCCATGTTTATAACAAACTCCTTGACAAAAGAATTCACGCCAAGAGTTTGCGCAGTAAGGGAAGCACTAAAGTTGCTAAGCAGGGTGAAAGGACCGGCTTCAACAGCAAACAAGTCCCTGAACCTTTTAAAGCCTCTGTATGGAGCCGGATTAAAGTGAAGGCGGAGAATTTTATCGCCTGGATTCACTTTAAACGCATAGGAAAATCGAGAACGAGATAGTCGCGCGGTTTTGTATGGAACCGGATCATCACCAGAGATTGTCAACTTATGGGTTGCTGCTGAGGCGGTTGATAAGCCCTTTAAACGTAGCAATGAAGATACTTTAGAGTTTACATCTCCGCACCATTCTCTTCCGTTTTGCACTACAGAAGTTCCACTTGAGCCACAGTCGATTGAAACATCGCCGGTTAACGAAGATAATTTAGAGTCTACGTCTCCGCACCATTCTCTTCCGTTTCGCGCTGCAGAAGTTCCATTTGAGCCGCAGTCGATTGAAACATCGGCGGTTAATTGAGTCGGCTTGTTACTAGCAGATATGAATGCGCTGAAGAAGTGCAGAAACAGCAAGGGAAGTGAAATTTGATGCAGATTCATGCTTTAGCTAGCTGAATTATGAATATTGGTGCTGGGTAGTTGGAAATTTGCGAATGAATGTTTTGTGATCAGTGGTCAGTGCTTTCACATTCCACCATTGTCGATTTACTTTTGCTTTGTTCACGCGGCTTTGTGGTCATTTTTTTAAGCTTCATTACAGTTTTTCTGGGAATTTCTAAGAAATGTGGAAAGAAAGATCATTGAAAATGGGTCCTTTCCTGAAGAACTAAAGTGTCTGATAATTCATAAATTATTTCTCTAGTGGAAAGCAAACATCTTTATAATTAATTGATGGGTTTCATCTTTTTGTGGGGCTAAACACGGTTTTTCCCATTTGTTCATGTTCATGATTTTTGAAATCTCTATACGCCGCATGATATCTAGTGTTCGAATAATTGTATCCTTCGTAAAACCTGAAAAAAAAATATTATTACTTTATAGTTTATGATTTATGGTTCATTGATTCATCCATTCGTCTGGAGCTAATTAAATCGTGACATTACAACTGCATACAGGGACATATCCAGAAATGAGAGTGTAGGGGTAAAAATTATAAAGCTTAAAAGCTTAGGTATGATTTTTATAATTGTTAATTCAAAATACACATTTTCATTGAAGTTGAGTGTGATGCTCCTTTATATCAAAAAAATTGTAAATGAATCAAATCAATAAAACATTTAGTAATAGTTTTTTAAATATAAGTAACTAAAAAAATCCAAGAAAAGTTCTAAAACATGTTTCCATTTTATTCTGAAATATGTTCTTAATAAAGGAAAAAAAGTTCTTTCATCTGTAGTTATTGAAACACAAAGAAAAATCTAAAAAAGAAAATTTTAAATATTCACTCACATTTATTCTTATCTCAATCTTATTAAAGTCAAAATGAGTAATTTTAATTATTTTGCAAGTCCTTTAAAATTTAATTGGCTAAATTTCCATAATGTTTTCTCAGACAAATAAAATAGAAATGCCTTACCTAACCTAATTTAATAGTTTTCACTTGATTACTTGATTGTAAATATGAACCCAAGAATTTGTTTTGAATTTTAAAAAATAAAATAGATAGATAGTTCATTAATTAATTTTAATTTTTATCTTAATTAAAAATAAATTCAATTCAATTCAATAATCTAGTTAATTAATTTTTAATTTAAGATCCATAATAAAAGTTAATTTTTTTGAAAAGTGAATGAATGAAAATTAAAATTAGTTACTTTTAATTAATATAAAAAACTTCTTCTTTTTTAGTATAATATTTAAATTAATTATACTAATATATATTATTGTAATAAACCTGGGGGGCAATGGCCCCTGCTTGCCCCCCTAGATCCATCCTTGACTGCATCATACATAATTAAAATACTAACTGATTTTGAGTGATTCTGCAAGTTAAATGATTCACTCAAAATATAACAATTTTTACAAAGTTGTTGATTTTTATTTAAAAATTGACCAAAAAATAGGATACTTGACGATTTGATCGAACTGTGTTGAATTCAAAGTTTTCTTATTTTTGGTATCCACAATGATTGTGTTGGCAATTTTGGCAGACTCTCACCTTCATGCAAACAATATGGAAAATACGTTCCATATAACCACATGGGAGTAGGGTTTCAGAACCCGATTTTTAGGGACGGAAATATTTCCGTCTCTAATTTTTATTAAATAAAGATGGAATTAGAGACAGAAATTAGTTGTATTGAAATTTATAAATGCAATTTAGAACAAAAACGGCGTCAACCACGGATTTAAAATTTTACTAAATTTAACAAAAATAAAAAAGATAACAAAGTAAATGGTAAAATACAAACGGATTTAAAGATGGATTTAGAAAGAAAATTAAATTTAAATTTTAACATCTATCTTTGCTTTCCATCTCTGATTTTATAAAATTTGAAAAAAAAAAATTATAAGTATTTTTACAGAAAGATGAAATAAAAATTACTAACCTTCAAAATGAATCAAAAAATAATTTAAAAGAATAACTATTATTTTAATATATTTATATATTGAAGTAAGTTCCATAGTATGTATTCTTCTCTCTTTCGCCTCAAATGCTTACTTTACGTCTCCTCTTATATTATATATGCCCTTCATGTTGCCTTAGTTAAATGCGAACTTAAGTTTTTTCTTTGTCATTATTATTTCAAGATCGTTATTCATTTCAGGGAATTATCTCCCTGTGAATGGTGAAAGAATTGCTTAAACTGTTTGGAGGGATCCTAAATGTATGACATTTCTGCATTTGTCTGATAATCTCTTTGCAGAGAAAGGAAATTCTGATTGTAGTTTGTCATGCAAAAAGACTCGTACAAGTTAAAAGCACGATTCTTGCAAATTCCAATCCCATAGAGACTAGGAGAAAAGCACAACGGCTGGTGTAGGGGGACTAGTGAAAAAGGCATAAATTTGTGGAGGAGACTTAGGTTTTGTTGTGATTTAAAACAGTTGCAGGATGGGGAAGAAGACACTGATTTAAATAGGGTTACAGCCTATCATTCTGACTTTGTTAAAGTTCTGAACCTTTGGTTTCTTTAATGACACTGAGTCAATATTTAAGAGGATAATAATTTTGATAAGGAGATTTATGCATGCTTTTGTGGTTGCTTGATATGCACTGAAGAGGAAGCAAAGAGAGAGATATATTCCGTTTGTACAACAACATATATCGGGTTTGGAGCTTTGATCTCCGAAGAGCGTAGCTATCATACAAAGTCAAAGGTATCGGATATCCGTGAGCTCCCACTTTTTCATCCTTGGAAATATCTGGCTCCTCTAATCTTTCACTATTCATGTTTTATTTCTGATATTATCTCTGAAATATTTCATTGTTTGATTTTTGTCTGAAATTACTAAGTTGGTTTTTTGTCAAATCATCAACGTAATTATACAAAAACTCATACTTACGTTGGCCCACTGCTTCAAGTTGTCTTAGAAAACCATTAGTGCATGTATTTTGTGTCATGATAGCACAATAATCATGTAATAAAGAATGAATATTGAAAAGGTAAGGCATTATTGTAGTTCGACTAAGACCAGAAGGCACGCTGATATAAGTCAACGTTTTCTTCTAGAATTTTGGTGAAACAGAGAAAAATATTAATTTTTTTTTCATCTTTAATGATAGTGATCATGCTTTACTTTTAATTTATTATTCTTTTCCCTTTCATTTTGTAAGAAAAAAGGATCAGGCATTCATGTTTAGATTGCTTTTGTCTGATCCCCATTAGCTTACTTTTTATATCTTACTATTATTCTATTCCATGTTCGGAAAGTGGACACCTCACCCATTTTAATCTTACTTTTTCTATGTTTAGAAAAAAATAAAAAGGGAAAATCTTGGCTCATTGGTTTTACAATTCTAGTTTAAATTCTCTATTTCAATTTATGTTTCGTCTTCTATTCAAGTGCATAAATATATGACATGGGTATGAGTATTTTTTTATAAAAATAATTAATTGATAATTAGGTACATTTGACATATATACATTATAATGTAATGAGAGATAAAATACGAAATGGAAACCTTCTGTTTGGACCGCAAACAAAATTTCGTAAGTGGCAAAGGCCAAATGAAGCATGGGATGAATCTGTACAGGATAAACTGATCACAAGTTAAAATTTTTATTCTTTGTGTGCCTTAAATTTTCTATTTTCATAAGCTAAGAAACCAATAGAATTCCATGGATGACCCATTAATTTATTTCAAATTACCCTTCCCTTAGTAGTATAGAGAATTCATTTAAAGCATGTATTGATTTGAACGTACATAAAAAATAAATAAATGGATTATAGACAAATTCAAAGCTAATTAGAGATAGATTTAACGACAAATTTGTAAGCAAAAATATTAAAAATTAAAAATAAAAATAAAAATGGAAAGAGATGCATAAAAATAGAGATAGAATCTGAGATGGATTTTGCTCATAAGAAGGCAACATATTTTGTTACGATAATTATGTCCCTTTGCATTTAAACTTGCTTCAATCACACATACATAAATCAGTGCAAGCGACAAGTAATGACAAAAGGGTATTATTAGCCAATCAGGAAAAAATATGGCAAGGTAGACAATGAAATTGACACAAGAATAATATATTCTTAACTTTCATGTCAACTTTTGTCGAATTACTACAATCCTTACCTGTTTTTAGGTATATCTCATATCTTCGAGTACCTAAGGATACCCTAAAAGAATACGAGTATTGTACATTATTTTCTCCACTCAATAAAATATGAGTAATTTTATTTATTATTTATTATTTTTTTAATTTGTATGTATTTATGAGTAACTTGTTAATAATCATATATATATATATTTTAATTCTCACAAATTTTTAGAGGGTATAAAATCTTTCTTTTGAACTAAAATTTAAGTGGTGTTTAAACCTTTAGTTTAAAATTTTTTTGATATACAGTAAAATTTAAATTTAAACTTAAAAATTTATAACAGGGAGAATGAATATAGGAAGTAGTTATTTACCTTTGCTATTATATAATATTAAAATATTTATTTAAATTTAAACTTAAAAATTTATAACAGGGAGAATGAATATAGGAAGTAGTTATTTACCTTTGCTATTATATAATATTAAAATATTATAAATAATTACGAATTATTTATAATTTAAAATACATAATTACAATATGTAAAATTCATAGTCATATGTAACAATTTTATGAAAAATATTTAGCAATAATAATTCCTTTGAATTGTAAGAAACTTACACTGAATTTTAAAATCCAATTTATAATCAACTCTAAACTTCATTTTGAAGGGAATGAAATGATGAAATTACACCCACTTAGTTGCTTACGATATATTCCATGTAAAATTTTAAAATTCGACTATCCGCATTATATAGAAGTACTATATAGATATTTTAGATTAAAAAGTTCTATTTACATTATGTTTTGTTTGTGAAGTTTATCATTAAAAATTTCAATGAACTTATGAATTTAGTAAAAATTTAAAATTACATTTTTAATAGTTTCAAATTTTAATATCTAAAAATTTCTAGCTTTGAAATTTTAGACATTAATTATAGAATTCAAGGTTATAAAACTAAAGAAATATAATTTTTTAAAGTTGGACTAGAGTACAAACTTTTCAAAAATTAATTAAAAATACAAAATTAGAAAATAAATCAAATAAATAATATTTAAAAAAGCAGAAAAAACTTAAAGAAAAAAGGAAAAGAAGAAGAAGGTGTCGATGGTCCGATCGGCAATGCCTTCAAAATAACAAATCCCAACCATAGCCATTTATGTTTCAAACACTAAACAATAATAATGCTTCTTCCTTTCAAACTAAAATTGTGGAAAATTTAACAAGCAATAGTTAGATTATGAAAAAATACAATATATATATATATATATGTATGCATGTGTCTGTGAGATTTATAGACATATATATATATATATATATATTATTAAAATTAAGGTGTCACGATTTCAGATAAAGAGAGCTTTACTTTAAGTATATAAACTTATTCTCAAACTAATATATAACTATTTAATTACTTTCTTCTAATATATTATATGTAAATTTTAATTTGTGAACATTCAAATTTGTAGAAATAGTTGATTAAATGTTCAGACATAATTATGTATAAAAGTTTGTATTTAAGTTATTTTTTTATTTATAGAGTTTATTAGAAAGTCATACTCTTGACTTTTATAACTTTTAATTTATAAATATATTTGTATTTTTAAATAGATTCTACCAACTTCATTTTATGTATAATTACATAATTATTTTATAAATTAAATAAACATTATGATCACAATTATTGATACATAAATATTTAGTTCTTTTATTTGGATCGTAGACAAAATCTCATTAGTGGCGAAGGCCAAATGATGTATGGGATGAATCTGTATAGGATAAACTGATCACAAGTTAAATTTTTTTATTCTTTGTGTGTCTTAATTTTTCTATTTTCATAAGCTAAGAAACCAATAGAATTCCTATTGGTGCGGTGTGTATGGAATTCTGTGATTGGCAAGAATCAAGTAGTCCAGTCAAGAGTGGAGTTCTCTATCTTTAAAACAAATTAGCCCCACATTAGTGCAACAGAACACAGCTATCGTCTCCCAAAATACAACGGCTAATTCAGACGGTAGCAACATTACAAACCACGTAAAAATAATTTAGATTAAATTTTGCTGAAAAGATTAATATTGGATTGAAGGCCCAATTTAGTCCAAGCTTGTGCCAAGCGACCAGGCGAGCAGCAATGGCAGCGCATGTATGTGTGGGTTGGAATGTACCTACAACCATATAGGTTCTCTCCTATCCAAACACTTGTAGTATCCCCATTGGGCCCATCCCTTACCTCCACACTTGAGACATATATTCAAGACTACGTTGTACTCATTTTTCAATGTGGGATAGAGTTTCATTCCTCCCATTCCTTTGGCTCATTTTTAGTATTCTTCATCAACCTTTAAGTAGCTTACTTTGACCATTAATTTCTCATTCACTTGAAATTAGTTTTGGCCAATTAAACAAATTATTGTTATGTACCCGCGGCGTAGTTTACAATGATCTTCAATTTCTTGGAAAGTAATGCCTTAAGCACATTTAAAAATTTGGTCAAAGAAGACCAATTTCCAACAATCCCCCACATGAATGGAAATTAATGCGATTAATGATGCAGATGTGTCTACAGAGAGAGTTTCGGCGAACAACTATTACATTAGGATGGTAGCTTGTGGCTTTGAACCTTCCTTACTTGGCTAATTAGTGAACATTATGTCTTGAACTGTTCAATCATTGGTGTAAACCAAGATAACATTACTAACATAACAGATGTCTTTATGCTTTATAGTTCTTTTCAATTGTGTTCATTTTGGCCATGGACACCGATCTTGGATTCATAAGCATTTATAATGAAGTGGCATGTCTTCATACTTATATAGGTGATCTCCCACAAAGAGTATCCTGCCATACTTTGCTATTCTATCTTTGGGAATCATTAAGAGTCAAAGATCAACCCAGTACTTACATAGCAAGCAACACTTCCATGTTATAGGGTTGAAGTGCTTACATGAACCTTTATAACTTAGTTGTCCCATTGAACCAAGTTCTTGGGGTCTCCAATTATCATGATTGGGTGTCCGCTATGTCAGTTCTTAAACTTATGGGTTTTAATTCCATTTCTCTTGACAACCATTTGACTTGATCTCTGGGTAGGCCTTTTGTTAATGGATTAGCTAAGTTTTCCTTAGATTTCGCATAGTCAAGTGAAATGACCCCATTTGAGATCAATTGCCTTATGGTATTATGTCATCATCTGATGTGACGAGATTTACCATTATGCATATTGCTTTGACTTAGGTTTTTTCACTTTGGCCAAGCACTCTCACATTTGCACATTTTTGTCAGAAGGTTTGTGACATTTTCATAATTTAAAAGGGGTTTCATCTTTCTCTTTGTGGGTTATTTGGTTCAAAATGTGGTTAGCTAAAAGGATAGCTACCCCCACATGTTCTAAAGTAACCCAGAATTAATTAACATAGTATTTGTCAGTTTCTTAAGAGTTTGAGTTTTGCGTTCAGCTATTTGTTTGATTGAGGTGAGTAAGGAGCCATCAGAATTTGAGTAGAATTCTTCAATTATCACTTATGATAGCTTTACTTTATTTGCTAAGTTGATTTTCAACCTCAATTTTTTGGTACTTGAATATATCTAGTGCTTTATCTTTGCTTCATAACAGAAATATGTAACAAAATCTTGTGGAATAAAAGTAATGACATACTTTTTCCCACCTCAAAGTTTGCATAAACTCCAAATCAAAAATATCACTATGGATTAGTTCTAGAAGCATGATGTTCCTTTCAACCGAGTGAAAAGGAGCTTTAGCCAATTTGGCTTCAATAAATATTTCACACTTATAAGTTGTCAATTTGAAATGGAGGCAATAATTCCAAATTAATTAATCTACGCAAAGTGTTGAAATTAACATGTTCTTAACCTAACATGCCATAAATGAAAACACTCAATAAGCAAAATTAGAAGCTTTATTTTCATTCACTTGAACATTTTTCAGTACAAGCATTACATTAAATTTGAATAGCCTATTCCGCACATAGCCTCTACCTAGAAAAGTTCTCCATTTTGTTTTTGTCTGTCTTAACATTAGACATCTGATTGTCCTCTTCAATCCTGAATCGAACAATCAAATTTTCAAAACTCATCTCCTTCCTTTTGTGTTTGAGATAGTTCTTAAAATTTTTCCATGATGGTGGTAGCTTTTCAATGATTGCAACTACCCGAAAGGATTCACTCAAAATAATATTTTCAGCATGAATTTTGTGCTGGATAATCTATAGTTCTTGGACTTGGTCCATGATGGATTTAGAATCCACCATCTTGTAGCCTAGAAATTTGACCACAACAAATTTCTTCAAACCGGCATTTGCTACCCGATATTTCTTATCAAGTGAGTCCCACAACTTTTTAGCTGTCTTAATATGGCTGTATACATTATACATCGAGTCATTCAGTCCATTCAAAATGTAGTTTCAGCACAAGAATTCGCTTTAATTCTAAGCATCCAAAGTAGCCTGTGTTTGGGTATCAATGTCATTTTCAGGTGCAGCAAGTGTTTCCTCTTTCAGGTATCTAACAAAACTCAAAGTCATTAGGTAAAATAATGGTTTATGCTGCCACCTCTTAAAATCAATTCCAGTAATTTTTTTTGGCCTTTCTCCATGAGTAGGAATAGGCGTAATGATGGGAGTAGAAATCTGGTTGTATGCCATGATTACAGAAACTGGTTATTCATCTCAAAATTATTGGTACTGTGTGTATGGAATTTTGTAATCAACAAGAATCAAGTAGTCAATGTGAGAGCAGAGCTCTCTATCTTTATGACGAATTAGCTTTGCATTAGTGCTAATGAAACACAGCTATCGTCTCTCAAGATACAACGATTAATTCAAATGGTCGCAACACTACAAATCGTCAAACCTCTCATCCCTTACCTCCACACTTGAGAGATATATCTTCAAGACCATATTATTAATTTTTCAATGTGGGATTGAGTTTCATTCCTCCCATTCCTTTGACTCATTTTTAGTCTTTTTAGTCATTATTTAAATAGCTTACTTTGACTATTAATTTCTCATTAACTCGAAATTAGTTTTGGCCAATTAAACACATTATTATTATCTACCCACAATGTAGTTTATGATAATCCCCAATTTTTTGGAAATTAATGCCTTGAGCACACTTAAAATTTTGGTCTAACAAGACCAACTTCCAATAAACATGGATGTCCCATTAACTATTTCAAATTACTCTTCTCTTAGTAGTATAAAAAATTCATTTGAAGCAACTATCAATTTGGATTTACATAAAAAAATAAATGGATTATAGACAAATCTAAAGCTAATTAGAGACAGATTTATAGGTAAAAATATTGAGAATTAGGGACAAAAATAAAGATCAAAAGATATATATAAAAGTAGAGATGGAATCAAAGATGGATTCTGGTACAACAAATATTAGATGTTAGATACAACATTAAAGACAGAAAGGCTACAAAAATAGAGATGAATTTTGTTAAAAAAATATCAGATATTAGAGACAGATTTTGAGATTCATTTATCTATCTTAAAATCAAAGACGAAAATCATTCCATCTTCTAAATTTAAAATAGGACTTTCAACCACAAGTCTAGAATATGAAAAATTCGTCTCTATTTTGTTTTAGAGCATAAATTAGGACTTTAGAGACGAAATTATCCATCTCTAAAGCCCTATTTTCTTGCAGTATAGGAGCTTTACTTTTATGCATACAATATGCTCATCAGAAGACAATATATTTTGTTTCGATAAATATGTCCCTTAGCATTTAAACTTGCTTCAGTCACATATACATAAATCAATGCAAGCGACAAGTAATGACAAAAGGGTATTATTAGCCAATTAGGAAAAAATATGGCAAGGTAGACAATGAAATTGACACAAGAATAATATATTTTTAACTTTTATGTCGACTTTTGTCGAATTACTACAACCCTCACTTGCTCTTGGGTGTATCTCATACCTACAGGTACCTAAGGATACCCAAAAAGAATACGTGTAATGAACTTCATTTTCTCCATTCAATGAAATATAGGTAATTTTATCCATTGTTTAATTATTTATTATTTTTTTAATCCATGTATTTTTATCTACGAGTAATTCATTAATAACCATATATATTTTTAATTCTGACAAATTTTTAGATGGTATAACATCTTCTTTTATGACAATAATAATATTTAAGTGGTGTTTAAACCTTTAATTTAAAAAACTTTTGATATATAATAAAATTTAAATTTAAACTTTGAAATTTGTAATAGGGAGAATGAATATAGGAAGTACTTATTTACCTTTGCTATTATATAATATTAAAATATTATAAATAATTACAAATTATTTATAATTTAAAATACATAATTACAATATGTAAAATTCATGGTCATATATAACAATTTTATGAAAAATATTTAGTAATTATAATTTCTTTGAATTGTAAGAAACTTACTCTGAATTTTAAAATCCAATTTATAATCAACTCTAAACTTCATTTTGAAGGGAATGAAATGATGAAATTACACCCACTTAGTTACTTACGATATACTCCATGAAAAATTTTAAATTTTGCCTATCCGTATTATATAGAAGTACTGTATGGATAATTTAGATTAAAAAGTTCTATTTACATTATGTCTTGTTTGTGAAGTTTATCACTAAAAATTTACATGAACTTATGAATTTAGTAAAAATTTCAAATTACATTTTTAATAGTTTCAAATTTTAATATCTAAAAATTTCTATCTTTGAAATTTTGGAAATTAATTATAGTATTCAAGTTTATAAAACTAAAGAAATATAATTTTTTAAAGTTGAACTAGAGTACAAACTTTTCAAAAATTAATTGAAAATACAAAATTAGAAAACAAATCAAATAAAATAATATTTAAAGAGCAGAAAAAACTTTAAAAAATAAATAAATAAAATGAAAAAAGAAGAAGAAAAAGGAGGTGTCGATGATCCTATCGGCAATACCTTCAAAAATAATAAATCCCGACCACAGCCAAATATGTTTCAAAAACTAAAAAATAGTGCTTCTTCCTTTCAATCTAAACTTATGAAAAATTTAACAAACAACAATTAGATTATGAAAAATTATTAGAATTAAGGTGTCGCTATTCCAAATAAAGAGATCTTTACTTTATCTGTATATAAATTTATTCTCAAATTAAAATAAAAAAAATTAATATTATAATATCTGATATATATTATATGAAAACTAAGATAGAACTCGGCATCTCAACTGTTAAATATCAAATCATCACTTCCTTATCAAAGAATAAAAATTTAAAAAATATATAATTATAAATGAATTGATATATAAGTCCTCAATTTATTAAAATTTTAAATTTAATTATTTTTATAATGATGTCCTTTACATATGTATAATATTTTTAGATAAAATCATACATATAGAATGTAATAAATAATTTATTTCAAAAAATTATTCGAATATAAATAGTTACTTCCTATAATATCTATAAACTCTCAATTATTATTTTTATCTTGATAAAATTTTTAATTTAAATTATTTTAGTTGTTTAGCAAAATTGTAATGGAGAATTCATTTCAATTGTGTGAAGTAAATTACAAGGGACATATCTAGTAGACACAGTTTTCGTATTTATTTACAGTATATTTACTTACAGTTTTTTATATTACAAGAATTTTTACATTTTTCAGTATATTTATTTACATAGTTTTAAATTTATGTTGTGTACATTTATTTTTATATGTTCACTTATAGTAATTCAAAAAAGAATATTTTCACATATGTAAATACTATATTTGGATTAGTAGTGTCATGTCAGATCAAAAAAGTTTGATTGGAAGTAAGCATCCATTAAATTATTGGTACATTTTATATTAATAAAATAAATTTATGAGAGTTGATATTTTATTTTGAAGTGAATATTAAAAAATTACTTATTATTTTATCATTGGCCATTTACATATTACATGTTATTTAATAATTTAAAATATAATAAAATAACTACATAAAAAATTAAATTTTAATTATGATAGTTATTTGGAATATTAAAAAATATTTTAGTTTATAAAAAATTGCATGTTGCAAATCACTTACTAAATTAGTGATCAAATAACTGAATGTAAGTTATTTCATAGATGGAGTATAAAGAGATTAACATTTTAAGAATTTCTAATGTCATGAAAATTGTAACTATGATTTATACTAGGGGAACTTATTTAAAAATTTCTAAACCTATTTTTACTTTAGCATTCAGTCTCCACCTATGTGTTTCTTAGTTTGTACTCCTCATGTGAAGTTTTAATTTTAACTTCACTTTCCACCCATTTAAAATGACTGAAATGGCCTTAGTTTAATGAGATATATATATATATATATATTAATTGTTAGAGAGTTGTATGCACAATGAGAAACTACATATCATGTCTATTTTTTATAGTATGACTCTAATGAGACTGTATTTCCAATTGGCAAAAAAAAAAAAAAAAAAAAATGGTGCGAAACTAGTATCTTTTTTATTCATCATTAATTTGTAGGAAGATGGTGTATAAAAGGGATACAATCAATGTAAGAAGGATTGCACGGTGCTCAGAGACCAAAGACAATTGCTAATTTTTGCCTTTTTGAAGCACATGCTATATCTAGAGTATTTGGATTATTAGATATAATATTAGTTGTCCTTTTGTTGGAATGTTTGGTATTGCTTGTAATATAATATATACTGTTCTTGGTTTGCAAAAACACTGGATATTGAAAAAAAAGAGCCCAATTTAAGCACTTATGTATTTCACAAATGCGTTTATATACTGAAACTACCCTTGTTGTGCACTTACAATCAGGGCTTCTATACTTGCTTTTTCAAAGAACGATTTTAACCTCAATTTAATGTGTGAAGCAACCTGTGTTGGAACGTTTGGTATTTTATGTAGTGCAATGTATCACATTTTTTAGATATGTTACCAAATCTATTGGATACCTTAAATGCAGATAAAAATATTATTTTTTGTTAAAAATGATACTGGATATATGGAAAAAAGTAACTATTTTAGGCACTCTGTACTTCAGAAATACATTTATGTACTGAAACTACACTTGTTGTATACTTACAATTAGAGCTTCTGTACTTGCTTTTCCAAAGAATGATTTTAACCTCAATTCAATGTATGGAGCAACCCAAGAAAACATAATACATGTTGGAATGTTTAGTATTGCTTGTAATGCAATGTATTACGTTATTTAGATAAGTTATCAAATTTGTTGGATACCTTAAATGTAGATACAAATACCATTTTATGTTAAAAATGATATTGGATATGTGGAAAACAATACCCAGTTTAAGCACTTATGTACTTTAGAAATGCATTTATGTACTAAAACTGCCTTGTTGTGTGCTTCCAATAAGATCTTATATATTTGCTTTTCCAAATAAGGATTTTAACCTCAATTCAATGTATGGAGCAACCTAACAAAACATAGTACATGCTGCAATATTTGGTATTGCATATAGTGTAATGTATCACGTATTTTAGATACGTTACCAAATCCATTGGAATGTAGATAAATATACTATTTTTGGTTAAAAATGATATTGGATATGCGAAAAAAAGTATTCAGTTTAGGCACTTATATACCCTAGAAATGTATTTATGTACTGAAACTATACTTGTTGTGTACTTATAGTTAGGGCTTCTGTACTTACTTTTCCAAAAAATGATTTTAACCTCAATTCAATGTATAACGCAATCTAATAAAATATTTTGATCATACTTTGTAGTCTGATAATCATGAAATGGGTAGATTAGGCAAAATGGAGATCCTGCCCTCATGAGAATGAAGCTAAAAATCTGAAAAAAAAAAAAAAGAACCTAGTTCTGTCACTTATGTACTTCGGGACACGATTTATGCGCTTAGTTTGTATATGTTGTGTACTTGTGGTAAGGGATTATATACTTATTTTTTTAAAGGTCGATTTTAATGTCAAATTGACATGTGGAACAACACATTAGTGACTTTATAACTTCAAATGCATGATTTGTCGAATATATGGTTGTGATATTATGTGTTGGAATGATTGGGAACATAAAGACCTTTATCTCTTCACCTGTGGTGTCATTTTTCCTAGTGTAAAACCCTTATGCATGAAGTAAATGAATCATTTTGACAACCCCTCCTCCACCACTGAACCTATCATTACTAAATGAGTCCTTATGATCATACTTCATGGTTTGATATCATGAAATGGGCATATTAGGCATAATGGAGAACGTTCGCTCATACGTTGAGAATGATACAAAAAATCTTGAACAAAATACTCAATTTTAACACTAATGTTCTTGGGGATAATGTTTATGTACTCAACTTGTATATGTTGTGTACTTGTAGTAAGGTATTTTATACTTGCTTTTTCGAAGGTTAATTTTAACCTCAATCGATGCATGGAATAATACATTGGTGACCCTATAATTTCAAATGCTTAATTTGTTGAATATGTGGTCATCATTGTACTTGTTGGAATGGTTGGAAACACAAAGACTCACATCCCACTACTTGTAATGTTATTCTTCCTAGTACAAAGCCTTTATACACAAGGCAAATGAATCACTCCAACACTCCCCTCCTACAACACGGTGTCTATAATCACTAAATGAGTTCTTATGATCATACTTCATGGTTTGAAGATTATGAAATAGGCAAATTAGGCAGAATGGAGAATGTACCCTCATGTGTTGAGAATGATACCGAAAAAAAATACTTAATTTCAGTAGTTATGTACTTAGGGATAGGGTTTATGTACTCAAGTTGTATATGTTGTATACTTGTAGTAAGGAATTCCGTACTTACTTTTTCAAAGGTTGATTTTAACCCCAATCGATTCATGGAACAATACATTGGTGACCCCATATCTTTAAATGCATGATTTGTCAAATATTTGGTTGTCATAGTACGTGATGGAATGGTTGGGAACACAAAGATCCACAACCCACCACTTGTGATGTTATTTTTCCTAGTATTAAGCCCTTATGCATGAGGTAAATAAATCACTCCAACACCCCCTCCTACACTACTGAGCTTATCATCACCAATTACTCCTTATGATCATACATCATGGTTTGATGATCATGGAATGGGCAGATTAGGCAAAACGAAGAACATGCACTAAGAATGATACCAAGAATCTAGAAAAAAAAGTACCTAATTTTAGCACTTATGTACTTGGGGATCGAGTTTATTTACTCAACTTGTATATGTTGTATACTTATGGTAAGGGATTTTGTATTTGCTTTTCCAAAGCCTGATTTTAACCTTAATCAACGTGTGAAACAACACATTGGTGATCCTATAACATTAGATACATAATTTGTTGAATAACTGGTCATTATAGCATGTGTTGGAATGGTTGAGAATTGTTTCCACTAGTATAAAATACTAACACTTTAAGCAAATAAATTATAGTGACACCCCATGTTCTACCAAACCTATCATTACTAAATGAGCCTTGTGTGCAATACTTCATGGTTTTATGGTCATGCAATATCTAGATCATGCCGAATAGAGAATGATCCTTTATGCACTCAAAATAATACTGAAACTTCAGAAAAAAGTACCTAGTTTTGGCACTTATGTACTTTAGGATAGGTTTTATGTACTCACTTTGATTATATTGTGTACTTGTGATCAAAGGTTATGGACTTATTTTTCCAAAAGTTGATTTTAACCTCAATTTGAAGAGTGGAACAATACATTGGTAATCCTAGAACTTCATATGCATGATTGTTGAATAAATGGTCATCATAGCACGTGTTAGAATGGTTGGTAATGCAAAGACTCACATCCCACCACTTTTGGTGTCATTCCTACTAGTATAAAGTACTAACACATGCGGCAAATGAATTACAAAGGCATCCCTCTCTCACACCACTGAACCTATCATCACTAAATGAGTCACGGGTGCAATACTTCATGGTCTTATGGTTGTGCAATGGCCAGATTAGACCAAACAAAGAATGATCCCTTGTGTGTACAAATTGATACTGAAAATTCAGAAAAAAAAAGCCCCAATTTTGGCACTTATGAACTTCAGGACGGGTTTTATGTATTCACTTTGACTATGTTGTGTACTTGTGGTCAAGGGTTATGTACTTGCTTTTCTAAAAGCTAATTTTAACCTCAATTTGACCTATGGTGTCATTTCTACTAGTATAACGCACTGACGCAAGAGATAAATAAATCACAATGGCATCCTTCTCTTGTACCTCCAAACCTATCATTACTAAATAAGTCCTGGGTGCAATATTTTGTGCTTATATGAACATGCAAAGGTTATATTAGCCCGAATGAAGAACGATCCCTCATGTGCACATAAAAAAAAAAAAAAACACCCAGTTTAGGCACTTATGTATGTGGAAATTGGGTTCATATACTCAATTTGACTATGTTGTGCACTTATAGTCAGGGATTCTATACTGCTTTTCCAAAAGTCAATTTTAACCATAATTTGACATGTGGAATAACACATTGGTGACCTTATAACATCATATGCATGATTCGTTGAATAAATGGTCATCATAGTATATGTTGGAATGGTTGAAAACATAAAGACCCACATCCCACCACTTTTGGTGTCATTCTTGCTAGTATGAAGTACAGACACATTAGCAAATGAATCACAATGATAACTCTAGTACACTAGCGAACATATCATCACTAAATGTGCTTAGAATGATATAGAAAATCAAGAAAAATTACCCCATTTCAACATTTTTGTACTTGGGGACAAGGTTTCTGTACTCATTTTGAGTATGTTGTGTATTGTGGTAAGGGATTTTGTATTTAAAATTTGCTTATTTATAATGAATTATAATTGTTCTATACGTCTTTAGTATCTTATATTTCTTGCTTTTATATTAATTTCTCATTGTACATATTATCATTTTTGAGAATATGGTACTACGTAATAAGTAACATGTCCCATTTCCTAAAGTTGTTTGCAACCTCGCCCATGCATGCGACCAACAAAAGATAGATCATTAATGTAAGGAATGACGAAATGAGGCTTATAGTAGTTGCTTATTGGAAACAAAATGCAATTAAAAATAAAAAATATATACAATCTAACAAAATCTTCAATATTTTCATCACTATGTGTATCTACAAATTCTTCTAACCTTTTAAATATTTGTACACAATTAACATTCAATTTTTTTTTTTTTTTTGAAAACAAACAATCAACAATCTTTGACTTCATCTTTAGATTGACATCCACATGTTGCCCTATATGAGACAAACCTAACACTAAATAAAACTCTGGCCCCCCCAAAAGGAATTTTGACATCTTCACCGAAAACAAATGAAGTCGTTTGTATGTTGAATCGTCTTATGGTCGCATGAATTCTATTCAAGCTATAGTAATTCAACTTTGGCATATTATAAAATATGTAGCATGGGATTTCTCTAAGAGCTTGTTTGTGTCAGAACTTAATTTTGGGTTCTAAGTCCTTCATTACTGTATAACAATAAACTGGGGAGCAACGGCAATATGCTTCTAATTCCATTGCTGCAAATACAGAAATAATATAAATAAATACTATAAACATCTTCATAGACTTGCATTTAAGGTTTTTATACTGAAAATGTAAACAAAAAATACTAAAATGGAATACTTTCGTACCAAATATACATGCACATGGTATTGAATAAATTAATGCTATATTTTCTTCATGAACAATAATAAATGACTAAACATTCTGTGAACTTTTCAAACAAATCATATTTTGAATATAAGCCCCAAAGATTGCGTTGCCAACATACTCTACATTAATCCTATTGTAAATCAATTCAATCATTACAAAATTAAGGTAATGTTTAACTCAAAACAACTTTAGTAACATTTAAACAACACAATAATAGAGTTTCTAAATACTACAAACTACTACCTTTACGTACAAAAAAAATGAACTCAAGTGTATTTTCATTAAAAATGCATGTATAAACAGAGGTTTTACATATATTTCATGAACATTTCACAAATATACATATAGATCCACCATTTTATCAGAAAAATGCCTTCTCTAATCTGATGGAAGTGTGTGAAATGAAATAAAATCGATGGAACAAAAGAAAAAGATAAAAACACAGCTTTCAAACTCAAACACCAGACAAAAATGCTTCACCTTGTAGTCCATAGTGAACGATTTCTTCAGTTCAAGACAGAAATAGGAGAGAAATTGCTTCAGTCCACAGTGATGAATGATATTATTGACTTTTGAGAAAATAAGGGGTGAGAAATTGTGCAAGTGTGGGCGCGATTTCATTCACAATAGTGGTAGAAGAAGGGTCACCAGGTTTTTTTTTTTGCAATTATCTTGTTCAAGTGGAGGACATTTTGGTAATTTTATAGGGAGTGGGAAAGCGATCTCTAAATGAAAGTTGAGATTGGAGAATCTAAAGTAAGAAAATATGAGGTGGGGATTGAACACTAAATGAAAATTGGGTTAGGAGATTTTTGCCCAATTAATCGTTTATATTATAAAGAAATCGTACAAAAAATCTTTATATTTAAAAAAAAATTATTTGCTTATCATGTCAACATATGAATATATAAATACATATCTAACTAGTTTTTAACCCATGTGTTGCACGAGGAAATAATTTAATATTTAAAATTTTATTATACTTAATATTAATTATAATTAATACTTATAGTTTTTATAATTAATCATACAAATATTATAAAATTAAATAAAAAACTAACTTTAAAAAAATTCAGAGAAGTTTTATTGCAAATAATTTAATAGTCAAAATACGTAATATGTAACAATATTTCATTTAAATGAGACTTATAATTATCAAATCAAATGTTCTTGGAGTTGCTCCATTCGCTACAAATCCTCATATTTACCTACACAAAAACTATTTATTAAAAGAAAACAACATTCAGGATAATGAAATAAAATCTTCAATATCTATAATTTGATATATATTATGTAAATATGAAATACATAAAACTTCCCCTGTATGTCTTTTATACATATAACAAAAAGTCAAAGCTCATGCATTATTGCATTTCTATAAAAAAAAATTAATTGCTAAGTGTAAATTACTTTATAAAGTTAATGAATTACTTATAAAAATATACGTACCCCGATATCTATTTCAAATTCATTAATCTTTTCTCGAACAATATTTTTGTAGAATTGCATTAAATATATAGAAACTTAAACATATATATGATTTAAGTGTATATCGATTACTTTTCTAATAGGAATATATTACGTGAAGTAAATTAAATATACCTTGCCTATTTTTGCTTTACAACGTTTATAACCTTTTTCCTAAAAAATTACAAGTGAATGCATGATCATAATAACTATGTAATATAAAATAAATATTCAATTATCTAACAACAATTATCATACATACCTCACACGATAAATTGATTTTAATAACTTCTTCATCCCAGTTAGACTCAAATCTTGATATTCACCAATTAAAAATTTATTTATGTGCTTCTTGAAAAAAGAACACATTATATCATAAGAATTACAACCTATGTATATAGGACAATGAAATTGTCCGTGTTACCTTTCATCCTATTTGTTTATCCACTCCTTTAAAATTAATTTTTCGAAAATCACTGAATCCATGCAGATTGAAATGGGCTATCCTTCAGTCATCACATGCAAATACCAATTGCGCTTGCAGCTAATGATATATTTAATTATATATAAGTATCAAACAAAATAAAAATTAGAATCAAACTTTTCAAAAGTAAAACTTCAAAAAAAGAAAGGAAAAATTTCAGTCTAATTTTTAGATAGAGGAAACTAAACATAATAAATGAATCTCATATAAAAAATTTGAGGGATAGGGATTGTCAACTATTAGAGAATGCACAAAGTAGTCACTTGTGTATTTATTTTCATACTAAGAGTAATATCATGAAATAACTCCACCAATTTAAAAAATAGCAAGATGGTGGGAAAAAGACCACAATTTTATTTGATTCTACAAATACCTTATCTAACTTCAAAATAGTTTATATATTCTAAAAAAAATGTTACACATGATTGCACATCTAAATTGCTTGTACAAAGTCCTTATCCAAATTTGAAATCAAGTTCTACTCCATATTAGAATTTTGATCATAAACTTCATTATTGTCATCTTCTCTGTAATGATGTAATGGAATGGAGAAAGATTAGTGAAGACAACTTTTAACAAAATAATTTATTTATTCTAAACTAATTTGGTTAATAATAAATTACCTTCTAACACAATTTTTTGTTGTTGGTGATTCATCATCTTGCAAGTCACTTGTGGAAGAATCTCTCAGCATGCTTATCGGAAAGCCAGAGTTAGCTTCCTCCAAAAATGATTTGCTTATAGCAGAAGATTCATTCTTCGAAGGATTGACAAACGAACCCTTGGTTACATGTCAAAGAAAGAATACATTTATATGTAATTAAAATTATAAGTAAAAAATTCATTGTGAAGGAATAAAAGAATCATTCTTAAAATCATTGATCTCCTGTACCAAACAAACTAAAAAGTGTGAAATAAATAATAAAAAGAAAAAAGATTCATTCTTGATAATCTCATTGTCAAACCATAAGTGATATTAGAACAATATTTTCCACAATTATGTCACATTACTCGCTAATTGGGTGAAGGTTCTCAGAGTAAATATTTTTTATTCTTTCTTTTTAAGTAAATTTGATTTGATTACTCTTTGTTACATCAAACTTCTATAGGTGTGTATGTATATATGTCTCTATATTATTATTGTAGTATTAAGATAAATAAAAAGTACATTTTCCTATTAAATAAAATTGAAAAAGACATAGAATACTTTTCATTGTTTTAGAAATGTGAAATTATAAATAATAATAAACACTAAAAAAGGACTTGATAAGAAATTTTAATCAAAATAAAAATAAATTATAATTTATTATTGTATTCACTATAATTTTTGTTATCTTAATGTATATGTATCTCTTTATAAATTTTTGCAATCAATAAATAATTTTTAATTTCATGCTGTTGGAAGAAAATTTGTGAAATATAAAATCAATATCATTAAAAAAATCAAAATAATTTTGATATTTTAAAATTTTCTCACATTAGAATCCACTACTTTATATCTATTTAGCTAAATGACTCATGAATGAGAAAAAGAGTGGAAATTTTTTTTGAAAGTCTAAGTTTTTTTTTTTAAAAAAGTATTTGATAATAAATTATAAATTATAATTTATTATTTTATTCGCATTATTTTTTATTATTATTAATAATACTACATATATATCTTTATATACATGTACCTCTTAATGATATACATTCCTCTTTATATAAATTTTCTCACATTAGAATATACCTTTTTATTTATTCAACTAATTGTCTTGTGAATGAGAAAAAAAGTGGAATATGTTTGTAAAATTAAGTTACATGAAAAATTATTTTTCAAATTTCATAATTACATAAAATAATGAAATATTCTAAGAACATCAAACTAAGAAATTAATTAAAAAAATAAATAAATCATGGGTTAAAGAAAAATCATAATATGAAAAAAGAAAAAAAATCGATCAAAAGCAAAAACTAAAAATAAAATTTTAATTTACCACAAAATCGAAACTTTGAATCCCGTTCATAAATTAACTTGGCTCATAAACATACAAATTTATTGATATTAGTAAATCATATAGAAAATTACAATAAACATGCAAAAAAAAAAAAAAAAAAACTCACCAAGAAAATGATCCCACAGAGGTAAAGACAAAAGATTGATTTTTTTTTTCTGTACTATTATTTAACTAACTTAGTGTGTTGCATGTTGGGCTATTTTTAGTATGTATTATTTGTAGGGATTATGAGCTTAAATCAAGAAACTTAACTTAATTAAAATATCAATTTGTGGTACAGAATATAGTTTAGGGAATATTAAATTCAGATAAAATTTTTTGCACTAAATATAAAAAGGCAATAATGGCTCATTAAAAAGTATAAATTTCTTGAACTAAATTATGATATATAAATTATTTTTAGATATTAGAGGCAATAATGGCTGATTAAAGGCAACATTTAAATCAAATTTTAAAGAACCTGTTTACTTATAAACTATTCAATTGATGGCAATTGACGTGGGTGAGTTCCAAAAAGCAGAAGTTATAAGTTGATTGAAATAGTAAGATTTTAATACTCTGTATTTTTTTTTTGGTTATTTTCTTTGTGTATGAATTGAATTGCCTTTCATGGGTTCTATTTATACAAAGAGGCATTTATATTTAAAGCATGGATTAAAGGTAAGAGTTTAAAATTTCTTAATATATACAATTTTGAAATTATAATTGGAAGAATAAAAGTGTAAATACTAAACCTATAAAAAGATATATTAATAAATTTTGAAAAGATCAATTGAAAACAATTTTTATTAAATAAAAATTGTATATCTGTTATTAATATACCAATATTCATTATGTAAATTTTCCTGTCAACATATTTCCATATATAATGAAGAAGTTACAAAAATCTAATATACATATTGGGAGTTAAAAAAATTAATATAGAAAGTTATATATATAAATTAATATATACACATATATAGAGAGATATAAACACAAAAATTAATATGAATTATATCTCACACACACATGTTGAATGCTTACCATCATTTGATATGGAGTTATCAAAAAATTAATTAATATAGTGTTGATTTACTAATAATAAAATACTTTTATTTATTTTTTTATAATTTTGTCATTATTCTTTTATAATTTTATGAATATTAAATTTATTTTTAATGCATCACATCAAGCAAATTTTTAAAAGTAAAGTGATTGATAGGATACTAAATGCATAAGGATTATCCGTTTCATTGTATATTAATTTTTATTTACAATTTTTCATGCATCTTCTCTATTATCTTATAATACCTTTTAATGAAATTAAATTACACTTGGCATAAAATATCTAGATATGATTTAAATATAATTAAAATATAAATCTTTTTTGCATAAGAAAATATAGATTTTATAAATTTACACTCTTACATTTAAAAAAAAAAACTATACTCAACATTTTTTAAATAAAGTATCTGAATTCATTTTCATTTTTACATGTAAATAATAACTAATTTTTGATTAATTTAAAGAAAATAAATCGAAACACCACCAAACTTGCTCCGAGTTTGTAATTCAAGAGTCGACCCGGTTCCAACGAGTCAACTAATTAGCCTCCAAAACAGTCTGTGAAGATCCACTGCAGCTTAGAGATATCATTACGACACAGATTACAAAGCTATGAAGCAACAGCTGCTCTTTGCCTTCAAGTTCTTCACCCTAACCAGCGTTTATTTGTTCACACGCTCTCGCACACCCCCAAACAAGCTCAGAAATCCCGAAAAATCAATAGCAGTATTGTTCCTCCTGGAAAATCTGAAGCGGGTTTTGCTCTACAATGCACATTTGATCCACAATGCCAAGAATCAGGTCGAAATGCTGGAGAACGATGTCCGCCTATTCAAAGCGTTCCTCAAGGACTCTAGGAAAATGAGCACAAAAGATGAGGCTCTGAAAGAGTTGGTGTGGCAGATCCAGGACGTCGTGCGTGAAGCTGAAGATATAATCATCGTGTTTGCGAATCAGGAGGAGGAAAACAGGGCCCGGAATTTCCTCCAGAGAGCTTTTGGTGGGCCGATGAAACTCATCAGCGTCGCGAAAGAAGTTAGGGCTATCAGAGCAAAGGTGAAAATTATATATGATAAAAGCAGGGTTATCTGTGCCACCCAGCGGAGCGGAAGGGCGGCGCCTGAAGAGGGGACGGCGGAGTAGAAAAAGGCATATCCGGTTTGGGTCTGAGTTTTAATTAACATTTCTATTATGTATTAATTGATGTTATTCTCTTGATTGACCTTAAGTAATCTGGAGTAAGCAAGATTTTAGCTTTTAGCAGAATTTAATTTGAATTTTTTAAAAGAATTTTCTGATAAATGGTTTTGTAAGAGCTTCAGAAATAATTTAGGATAATAAGTTCATTTATTCGATCAAATTAGTTGGAATTTATAAATATTTCAAACAACGTCTTTCTGATTAGGACGGATTTGTTGGTGGTAATTACTATATCAATGCTATTAGGACGGATTTGTTGGTGGTAATTACTATATCAATGCTATTTCGTGCATCGATTAGGATGGGGTAATTTAATTATGTGATGTTTAGATGATGAATAATTTTTGTTCCAAGATTGAGATTCTGTCCTTTTCTTCTAAAAAAGTTACTAGTTACAAATGAAAATGACCACACGCGAGCCCTTTTTTTTTTCATTTTAATTCTGCTGTTATTAGTGGGGAAGTGACCTTGGGATAAGAAAGTCATCACAGATCTTTCTTCTGGTTTACAATAGAACAAAGCTTGAAGCATGAATCTGCATCAAGTTTCACTTGCCTTGCTATTTCTCTGCATCTTCAACACATTCGTATTGGCTAGTAACAAACTGACTCACTTCACAGGTGATATTTCAGTTAACTGTGGCTCAAGTGGCACTTCTGCAGCACGAAACGGCAGGGAATGGCGCTAAGATATAAAACCAAAATCATCTTCCTTGCTACAAATAAAGGGTTTGTTGACCGCCTCAAGTGTCATGCATTAAGTTGATAAACCCTTTATTTGTAGCAAGGAAGATATTTGTAGCGCGACTATCTCGTTCTCGATTCTCCTATGCATTTCAGGTGTATCTAGGTCAGAAAATTATTCACCTTCACTTGAATCCAGCTCCATACAGAGGCTTTAAAAGGTTCAAGGACTTACTTGCTGTTGGAGCCGGTTCTTTCACCCTGCTTAGCATCTGTAGTGCTTCCCTCACTGCTCATGCTCTTTGTGTGAACTCTTTTGTCAATGAGTTTGTTATAAACATGGAAGAAAGTCAAGAATTCAGCATAGTTTTCACTCCTGCAAGTGGTGAATTATTAGATACATATGCTTTCATAAATGGGACTGAGATTATTTTGGTGCCTGCCTGTCTTTTTACTTTCACAAAGGATATATTTGAGTTCAAGTGGTTGGGAAGTCTCTGGTTTATGTTGATAACACTCCTGCAATTGAAATAATCCGTCAAATAAATATTAAAGAGGATTTTGTTTCCTCAGCTGGTGATACTGATGGCATGTTTGGGATGTGGGAAGTAGTTCCTAAGTGAAAAGCAAGCAGGATTAACACTGTTACTTGGAAAATATCTGTGGATGTGGGATTCAAGTACTTCGTCAGGCTTCATATCTCTAAGCTAGGATTCAAGATGGCAGAGATTGTTGGTAAAGTCTTTTAATGAATTGATTGCTGATACTAATATTGACATAATGAGAGAAAAGGATGATGAAAATAGCATCCCTGGTTATAGGGACTACATGGTGATGATGAAATGGAGTAAACAAGAGGGTAAACGGGATCTCTTGATTTGCTAGCAATCAAATGATGAATTCTTGGGTGGAAATGGACCCTTTAAAGGATTTGAGATCATTAAGTTGAGCAATCCTAACAATAGTCTTGCGAGTCCAAATTCAATGCTTGTGGTGCATGATTCATCATACGGGACTATCCAAAATTTACTCCAAGTCCTTAACTGCAAAAATGTGATAGCAACTATTGCAATAGCAAATTTGCTTTGGTAAATATCATTTTTCATACATT
>JACGDI010001991.1:179639-195217 GCA_014898725.1 Jacaranda copaia
CAAGTGATGAGGATGATATCCATCCATCTGAACATGACGCTAACTTATCAGTTAGCACTGTGCAACTTGCACTGGCCTCTGCTGATCTGCTGCATCCCACACCACCTCCAAAGGAGCAAACTATCAACAAAGTGGTTAATGATAAGCCTCCATTTGGAACAAAAGATGGGAGAAAAGCCATAATACATGAAACATCACAACTTTGGTCATGGAATGCATTAAGGAACAAAGTTAAATCATCTGGTAAAAATGAATTGTCATTATCAGCTACAAAATTATATAGCCACAATAAAATTCAAAAACATTTCCTATACACATTTGATGTTCAAACTTCAAACTTTCATGGTCTATTATAACTTATTTATCATAATGGATGCATTTTTACAATTGCTAGTAATAGTTTATTGAAATGTCTATAACTGTGTTTGGGAACAAACTTGACCTTGAATGACTAACTCAAACAGAATCCATCTTTAGTCAAACCCAAAAGTTTTGAGTATATACTGCCGCCACTGTGGACTTGAATATTTTCGTCATGTTTTTTTCTATAGTTAAACTTATCCTGAGACTTTCTTTAGGCAATCCTGCAGGCTATCTTGCCACTGAAGAAACAGTGCGAAAGTGCAAACAGAATATTAATATGCAGCAGATTCCAGTTGATGAATCAAATGAGGATGTTGTTGAGTCTGATGTTAAGTTGGATAATCCTGATGTTGTGGAGCCTAACAATGATCCTCCAGTAAAAGTGGGTGACTAGAAAAACTGACGAAAAATTTTGGTATGTGCTGTCTCATTAACCTGCACAAGGCATTTGATTGAATGGCTGAACACATGTTTTGTTTACTTTGTTATTGCAGATGGGAGAGTACCCTTCCGCTGAAGTAACGGGAAGAAATCAAGAAGTTGCTCGATTATCAAAAGCAGAAGCCATGGATGCAGTCTCTGATGGTATTTACTTTATGACCTTTTCTACAGTTAATATTTATAAAGATTTTTGTTTTGGGGGAAAAAGATAATCTGTGCGCCCGCCATTGTATTAATTTCAGGGAAGTTTAATGAAGCCATAGATCATCTAATGGAAGCCATCGTGTGGAATCCAAAGTCGGCAATATTATATGCGAATAGAGGTGGTGGTAATTCTGAAACTTGCGAACCACCTCAATTTGTATCAAATGTTAAGGATGTTGTTCATTTGAAATGTCCTCTAGCAGCAAGTCTTTCTCGAACTTGGAGAAACCAAATGCTGCAATCCAAGATACTGATGCAGCTTTACTGGTATATGTGTTTTATTTGCTGCTTATTCACTGGCTTTGAGGAATTTGATTACTGAAGCTTGCCTAAGTAGTTGGTCTCCTTGAACAAAATGATCATTTGACTGTATGATCATATATATCAGATCAACCCTGACTTTGCAAAAGGATATAAAGCACGAGGGATGGCGGGAGCAATGCTGGGCTTATGGGAAGAGGCAACTCATGATTTGCGTGTGTCATCAAAGTTTGATTTTGATGAGGAGACCAGCTTGGTGCTCAAAAAGGTCATTTTACTAAAGACCTAAACTGAATTTGTGCCTACTTTGTGGGCTTCATTTTCATTTTTTGGTTACTTTGCATAATGAATTTCATCATGTGAATGTTTTAACAGCTGTTGCTAAATACTTTTCAGGTTGAACCCAAAGCAAATAAAATTCAAGAGTATAGCAGAAAATATGAATGCTTGCGGAAAGAAAATGAGCTCGTGAAAACTCAGCTTGAAAAGCAGAGTTTCCAGGTATTTCCTTCTTGTAGCTCACATGTTAGTTCTCTTTACTACAATAAGCCCTTCTCATCATTGTCCAGTTACTTTTCCATATAAGGGAATTTAACATTTAGGTCCAGTTTGCTTTTACATTTTCAAATGCCTTTCCGTTTGAAAATTTTATTTTATTTTTTAACGTATGTACCATTCTATTATCAAAACAATCTTCAAATTTGATTTGACCTAAAACACTCACTCTAGTTTCAAAATAATTGAGACATAAGTGTGACTTGAAAAACAACTCTTTTTTAAGCATTAAGAAAAAAATAAATAAACTACCTAAATTTTTCTCTATACCTATCCTAATAATCTACAGAAACATTTTCATTTTCAAATTGCAAACTATAATTACTTCCTCTCTTTATGAAAATGCTAGAAATGAAACAGCAATAAAACCAAACAGGGGCTCTTGGTCTTTGTTTATCAAGTTGTATGTCTAACCAGACATTACAAAATTTTATAATTGCATTTGTACAAATTCTGGTTTCATTCATCACGTCCTATGTATAGTCTAAATGAGTAATCGGTTTCTTTTGATTTTGTCAAAGAATGCTGAGGCTGCTTCTGTTTTAAATGATGGTATGATGAAGAAAATAATATATGGATGAATATGGGTTTAATATGTTTTTCTTTTTCCTCTCTCTCTTATTGTTCCTATTTTTGTTACAGGAGAAGTAATCGGGATCCACTATTTTTGTTCCTATTTTAAGATGAGGCCCTGAAACAGCTGGTGGAGCAGACCCAGGGCGTCGTGTGTTAAGCTGAAGATATAATAAGGGGGAGGAAAAAATATGAAGATTTTCATTTTTGGATCATCAGGAATGGAGTTACTTTAGTTATTTGTACCAATCTTTCTAAATTGGATAAAGAAAATGTCATTTTTGAGTTTTATCTACAATTTTCTTGTGCAGGTTAAGATCCGGTATTTTTTTAATCTAGTAAAGGGTGGGGGTGGGGGGGGGGGCCGCATACTTTTATTCCCAAGCAAGAAGGGGTCTTTATTTGTACTAAACTAAACTAATTTTTTATTTTTTTATAAATATAATTAGAATTGATAATATGATAAATTAAATTTAGTATAGCATAATGGTAAATAAGTTCATAATTATAAGATAATTCAAATTAATTAAAATTATATCTAAACGATGGTAAATAGTATATGGTAATATTTTATTTTTTGATAAAATATTCCACTTTATTGTAATGTGAAATTTGAAATGTATTTTCTATTTCAATTTCTATATTCTACGTTAGTACATTCAAAGAATTTTTCCACATAAGCTCTCTTTCCTTCATTATGTCAGTTTATTCATGCTACGTATCAAGCAAATTTTATCTTAGAAGTAAAATTGCATATTGTATTTTCGGAGATCTTTTTAAGATATATATATATCTTAAAGTTTGAACAATCCCAATTAATAATTACCGAACATCATTATGATCAAACAACAAAGTGATTGACAGCAAAAAACAACACAAGTCAATTAGAAAACAAACAAACAATGAATGTTCACTCGCAACAGTACTTTAGTAGGGAGTTCAGCAAATGAAATATGAATAGAACGAAGAGAAAGATTACCTTGACCTCGTACGCCTGAAGCAACCCAGAAATCCTTTGGAATCACTTCGGCAGTTTTGCATTATTGTCTGCACAGATCAAGAGTCATTGGTTCTTACGGAAACAGAGTTTGTTGGAGTAAGTGCGTAAATGGATAGAAGGTAATCTAATTTATTCAACCTTGTAGGTAATAAAAGAATGTACGATGGATTTTCTTTTTTGTTCAATCAATGGATAGAAGGGACAATGTTAACGCAATCAACATTAAACATGGGAATACGAATCCTAGGTTTTACTTACCTGTCAATCATCAGGTGGAAAAATGGAGAGCTCTAATTCATCGGCTGTGGCGATTTGCCCTAATACTTGCAGCCTTTTCTTGGCCCTATGGATTCTCCTGGCAGAGGCTGCTGCAGATTTAGAACAAAGGTACAAGTCCAACCCTTGGAGACTAGGTATATCAACCAGCCCAATTGGAATTTCTAGGAGGCGCTCACAGTTCTGCAGCTCAAGGCGTCTGAGTCTAGGGAAGTGATGGCCTGAAGCAGCCCAAAGAGCTAAATCAGTGCGTCCAATGTGCAAGACTTCAAGACGTTGAAAGCCGCCATCATCTGCCCACCAGTACTCCCCCATGAATGCTTTATGTTTTAGCTTGAGGACCTCAAGGTTCTCTAACAATCCAAGGATAGACATATGACTCCAGTTGAGAAAAGTACCCGATAAAGTCAGGCTCCTCAGCTTCGGTGGGAATTTGTAGGGTGGAGGAAGGACATACAATCCGCCTTCCGAAGGTGGGCGAGGAAAAACATCATTTATTAGCCTCAGCTTTTCAAGATTACTCAATTTCCCCAAGCAATCAAATGATCCAGTACTCTTATTGCCATCCAAAAGCAAGGCTAGTCGGCCACGAATGCTCATTTCCTTCAAATTGCGAGTCCTTTTAAAAACTTCTTCCGTGCAACTTTGTGGTGAAATTTTACCGAGTGTTTGAAGCTTTTCACCTTCTTTACCATCTTTCCCTGTCTTCGGCAAAGTAGCAGATGCATTTGTCTTCAAATGCCTTAATTGAATCATCTTCCAAATATTTGCTTTGATTTCAAGGGTATGAGATGTTGCATCAACTATAAGAGTTTGTATGTTGAAGAGATTGGAGAAGGCAGCTGGAAGAATCGCAGAATCGAAGGACAGGGCAATGTACCTCAAATGAACCAAATGGTACATGTCACTGGGAATTTTAGTGAATTTGATGGGCTTGACATCTAAAATTCTAAGCAGTTTAAAAGATGCGGGGATGGCTGAGATGTTGTCTGAAGGCAAGGTGATTTCTTCCTTGGAGAAACAGGCAAAAGAGCGGACACGAGGGCCATAAGGTTTTGCAGACAGAAAGTTCAAGACATTGGAATAAATACAAATGCGACGAAACCTTTCTACTTGATAAACGCTTGGGTAAAATCCTCCATCTCCAGACTTCTTCATTTCTAGGAGGAAATTCTCCCTTTCATCTCCAGCTTCAGTGTTGCAGAAATCACGCAGCATGTCATGAATGCGACACGTCTTAACTCTACCATCAGGCCTCATCTTAACAATTCTTACTAAATTTCTGCTGGTAAGATCCTCCAAATAGTTCTCTGCAGTTTCCTCCAGGCTGATGCCAGGCTTTTGTTGTATGAATCCTTCTGCAATCCAGAGACAAGTCAACTTCCACACCGGGATCTCAAAGTCTTTGGGGAACATCCCCAAATAGAGAAAACATACTCTCAAGTGAAATGGCAATTTATCATAACTCAATGATATAATTCTCTCCATTTGTCTCTCTGGATCGTTACTAAGAGAAGCACTCACACTTTCAGATACTTTTCTCCAAGCATTTCTTCTAGCACTCATATCATCTGATGTTGAAAACCTTTTGACAAGAATGCCTCCTATTACCACTATTGCAAGTGGCAGCCCACCACACTGCTCTGCAATTAGTTTTCCAACAACTTCCAACTCACAAGGGCACTGATCAGGCTTACCAAAAACTTTCCACTGGAGCAGCAACCAACTCTCGTCTTGAGTCAAGAATCGCAACTTGTGGGGAGGTCTATTGCGATTAGCAGTGCGAGCAACTTCCTCATGACGACTGGTGATCAAGACTTTACACCTCTTATTGTTGTTTGGCAAAGCAATTTTGATTTTTTCCCAATCCTCAGCCGTCCACACGTTATCCAGGACAATCAAGAATTTTCCTCTCTCTAGATAATCAGCAATTAGCCGGGCTAACTCCTGATCAGTTTTGCAATACATGTCCTCAGTGAGCCTGGTGAACTCTCTTAGAATGGAAAGAAAGACATCCTTCTTTGTGAAGTCTTGAGAAACATAAACCCAAATGCGAGTGTTGAATTTGTATTGGATTCGTCGATCACGAAAAATCTTCCCTGCCAGCGTCGTCTTGCCAAGGCCAGGCATGCCAATGATGGAGATGACATCAAGACCCTCAGTATCTTCAGTGAGATATCCTATTATTTTTTCTGCTTCATCTTCAAAACCTACGACAATATTGTCTTGTCTCACCAGCGGAGCCTGTTTGAAAATTTTAAGAACAAAGATAAATAGAAGTTGGAAAACAAAAGCTATCCAAGCATTACGATACATGCTTAATTCCTGAATAAAATTTCAACAGCATTCATATTTGAATGACTTTGAGTTTTTAAATATTTTGAACAAATATTTGAGATCTCCAACAGTATAAATATGGCATGATTTGCTTCTAGCATGCACAAATATTTATTCTTGTACAGGCTAAATTTTAAATGAGCTACTTTCTACTAAAGGCATCTCTATAATTGGTATCATACTATAAAGCTGAAACATGAAAAGTATAAAGCAAGTTCGTTCACACTGTTGCCTTAATCATTAATTCTAGATTTTCTTAAGAATTTTAAGTTTTTAATTGATGGCTTTGAAGAAAATCGACAAGAACTAAGATATTCTCTTCTGCACTATGTTTAGCCAAATTCCACAAAGCTTAACTAAGTTCAACTCATTATGATTGATGAGAAGCACCAGCTAGTAATAGAAGTTAGCAGTCTGTTTTAAATGTAATTATGCTATGTCCCATAACAAATATAGTACCATTATATTTCATGAACTATCCTGTCTGAATTTCTACGTGTCAAAACACATTTTACAAGCCATCCATTATTCCACTCACTAGAACTGCAATCATAATTACTGGATTTCTCAATAAATGTATAACAAAATTTTAAAGAGAAAAAGAAAAGTCATAAAAATCACCTCCGAGATTTCAGTGCCTACATCTCCGACATTGAGGGTGACGAAGTCAATCCTGGTCGTGACGTTGTAGGCATCTCTGACTTCTTTGACAATGTTGAGCAGCATCTCAATCGGCCGCCGAACGTGTTGGAGGAAGTAATTCTTGGACCTGCTCTCGACAGCCTGAATCATGTAGGCGTCCATGATGTCTTCCACCTCGTCAACGGTGCGGGTTATCTGGCGGAGGAGGCCAGCATTAACTACTATGCTTCCGCTGCCAACTGATAAGTTAGTATCATCTTTAGATGGATGGATATCATCCACTTCACTTTGAGATTCTGAGCTCTCTTGATGCTCAAGTGCAAACTCAAGTTGTTGCACCACTTGAGCCATTGTTGGCCTTTTCTTTGGTTGATAATGCAAGCATCTTTCAGCAACCCCCACAAATGCCTTTAGGCTATCTTTTGATATTTCACCCCTCAGATCTGAAGCTACAATCTGATCAGCTTTACCCTCACTAATGTTTTCTTGAGCCCACTTGGTCAGAACCCGCTCATCCTCTGCAGCTATTGGATCAAATGCTGGCCTCCCACTCAGTACTTCCAACAAGACCACCCCAAAGGCATATGTGTCACTTTTCTTGGTTAGTTTACAGGTGGCGGCATAATTTGGGTCCAAGTACCAACGTGTGCCTTTGACTTTTGTGCTAACATGAATCTGTAACTTGCTTCTACGCAAAGGTTTTGCCAAGCCAAAGTCCGAAACCTTTGCTATGAAATCTTCATCAAGTAGGATATTTGAAGTCTTTACATCTCGATGTATGAGTGATTTGCCAGTGTGCAGATACTCTAGCCCTCGAGCAGCTCCAATGCATATATTAAGGCGTTGCCTCCATGTAAGAGATGAGCTTTTATGGTAGTTCCTTGCAAATTTGTAAAGGTGATCAGTGAGCGTTCCACAGGCAATATACTCATAAACAAGAATCATTGTCCTATGCTCATTGCAATAGCCAATCAAAGAGACTAGATTAACATGCCGGAGCTCAGTTAATGTTTCAATTTCTGTCAAAAATTCGTGTGCCCTTTGCTTGGAACTTGATTTTAGCTGCTTTATGGCCACAGTCTTTCTCCCATTATCAATGTGGCCTTTGTAAACTTTACCAAATCCACCCTTTCCAATGAGATGTGCATCACTAAAATTTTGAGTGGCTAACTGGATCTCAGCTAGCGAAAACTGGCGACAGAGTTGTTCTGCCCTAGCTGATGGCTTGGTTTCCTCCTCTGTCCTACTACCTTCCTGAATTTGTGTCAATGTATAAATAATGATGTTTACCAGGGAAAATATTGCTACTGTGACAGCTGCAATCGCATTTTCGTGGCCAAAAATTTGGAGTAAATTTTGGATAGTCCTATATGATGAATCCTGTGCCACAGGCATCGGATTTGGACTTGCAACACTATTGTCAGGATTGCTCAACTTCATTATCTCAAAACCTTTAAGGGCTCCATGATCATCCAAGAATTCATCATTTGATTGCAGGAAAATCAAGAGATCCCGTTTGCCCTCTTGTTTGCACCCTTTCATCATCACTATATAGTCTCTATACCATGGGATTCTATTCTCATCATCTTTTTCTCTGATTATGTCAATATTAGTATCAGCAATCATTTCATTAATGTAAACTTCAAAAATAACGCCAGCAATCTTTGCCATCTTTAATCCTGCCTTTGAGAAATGAAGCCTGACCAAGTACTTAAATCCCACATCCACAGGTATTTTCCAAGTCATATGGTTGATCTTGCCTGCTTTTCGCCTGGTAACCATTTCCCCCATTCCAAACATATCACCAATATCACCAGTTGACAAAACAACATCCTCTTTAATATTTGTTCGCCGGATTATTTCAAGTACAGTGGTGTTATCAACATAAACCGGAGACTTCTTCCCAACCACTTGGACTCCAATATCTCCACTGTGAAAGTAAGAAAGACTGGCAGGCAGGGAGATGATCTCAATCCCATTGACGAAAGCATATGTATCTAATAATTTACTACTTGCAGGAGTGAAAACTATGCTGAATTCTTGACTTTCTTCCATGTTTATAACAAACTTCTTGACAAAAGAATTCACACCAAGAGCATCAGCAGTAAGGGAAGCACTAAAGTTGCTAAGCAGGGTGAAAGGACCGGCTTCAACAGTAAATAAGTCCTTAAACCTTTTAAAGCCCCTGTATGGACCCGGATTAAAGTGAAGGCGAATGATTTTCTGACCTGAATTAACTCGAAATGCATAGGAGAATTGGGAATGAGACAGTCTTGCCGTTTTGTACGGGACTGGATCATCAGCAGAGATCCTCAACTTATGGACTTCTGTTGAGGCAGTTGACGGGCGGCCCTTCAGTCGTAGCAAGGAAGAGAATTTTGGGTGGTTTATATCTCCGCTCCATTCCCGGCCGTTTTGTGCTGCAGAAGTGCCGCTTGAGCCGCAGTTAACTGAAACATCATTGTTGAATTGGGTTGGATAGTAACTAGCAGATATGAATGCATTGAAGAAGCAAAAAGATAGCAAGGCAAGCAAAACTTGATGCGGATTCATGCTTCAAATAGCTGAATTCTGAATATTGGAGCTGGGTAGTTGGAAATTTGCAAATGAATGTTATGTGATCACTGATCAAAGCTTTGTTGACGGCGACTTTGTGGTCATTTTTTAAGTTTCAATACAGTTTTTTCTGGGAATTTCGAAGAAATGTGGAAAGACACGGTATTGAAAATGGGTCCTCTCCTGGAGAACAAAAGTCTCCATCGGTGTCCCATAAATTCATAAACTGTTTCCCCAATATAGAGAAGCAAATATTTTTATAATTGATGTGTCTCACCTTTTTGTCAGACAATTCGCTTTTTTGTCATTTGCTCAAATTCATGATTTTTGAAATCCCTAGCATGGTGCATGTCCGTTTTACGTGACTTATTAATTTTTTATATTTAATTGATATTTTTATGAAAGAGCAAAAGAAAAATAAAAAATAAATAGTTGTTTTAAAATTGTAGTAATAATAGAGAACTAATTATGAAATATTTCTCAAGTATTTCATACTCGGTGCATTTTAAAAATTCAATAATGCTAGTAACAAAACACAATTGAAAAACTAATTGATAAAAGTATGTAAATCTATACTTTGTCTATCATAGTGTTTCATGGTTATCAACTTGTATGAAAACCTAAACAAAATTTATAAAGGAAATATATTAAACTCTAAAGAATGCAATTAGCAAAAACTTTAAAATGAGGTATCCAATAAAATTGATGCCCTAGCTACCATTTATTAAATTAAATGAAAAATATGTAAGAAGTATGTGTAACATGAATTATACAATGTAAGGTACTTGGTAGTAATTGGAAAAGGTGTGTAAAATTTTTGTGTCGACTTATGTTTAGATATTTGAGTCTTGTGGTATTATCATTTCTACTTCCATATTGCCTTGTCTATGTGACGTGCATCCTAATAAGAAATATATGATTAAGTTTTTTTTTTTATAGTAATACATTATATGTAGCTTGAAAAATGAATAATGCTAGTGCCTGCATTTAGAATTTCTCTATAAACAACATTTTTTGTGCACATTTTCCCTCTAGCATTGGCAATATTTGGTTTGATCAAGACTTTTGTTGTAGATAGTGGTGTTCCTCTACAAAGAGCCACATATAATTGGCTATGAAAGAAGAATGATTGTGGCAAATAAATTCCTACATTTGAAATTGTTTGGCCATGTGGTATATTGATTGTCATTGCAAAGTAAAGTCTAACTGGGAATTGTTTACACTTGAATTTGAATGGGGTTTTCAGTTGGTGAAAGTGGTATTCTAGGTATAAATACATATTTACCGCTATGTTGATCAAATACAATATTTGCATCAAGTATGTTATCTTGAAATCCTTGCTTACCATTCTTGTACCATTACATAATCCAATTGATGGATCCAAATTCCTCAAAAGGATTATTGGTCAATTCCTTTTCATTACCAACTTATGTGGAGGCAAAGAGTCAAAAGAGTTAAAAAATTCCTCTTTGTAATGATTATTTATATCATCAACAGCTTCATCAAAACTGCAAAATGTCCTTGCTTCTCTAAGAAATATATAGATTAGCTTTCCAATTAGTTTATCAAAATCTTCATTTTTAGCTGTTTGTATTGGTCGACTTGTTATGTAATTGGCTTAATCAACATTCTTGCTCAAACTTGAAACAATTTTACTAATAAGTTGTTCTATGGAGTTTTCTTCATTATCATACTTGATAATCATCTCTTCAGCATTAGTTGGTTCTTCTCCATTGCCAACTCTAAGTAAGAAATTACTAAATCTGCTGTCATTTCTAGCTGTCATATTGCTTGACAAAGTATTTTTTGTCATTTTACTCCATAGTATTGATTTCATCAAACTTGTAGAAATTGTTTGATGAATTGTAGCCCTTGGAACAATTGGTAACACTTGTCTAACGTCTCCACCAAAAAACATCACCTTTTGTTCATTGTTTCCCATTATGTCTTTAAGGAAATCACCAACATTCTCAATAATCCTTCTGTTAGTTGTGGGAGCTTTATCCCATATCAACAATTTTGCTTGATGCAATAACTCTATAACTCCACTTTGTTTAGATATAGTACACTTACTTGATTTATTTGCATCTATTGATATTTTTGAAACCTGAATGTGTTGTTCGTCTTCCTAGCATTACTGTAGCTGCAACTCCAAATGTTGCAATTGCAATTGCTATTTGTTCTTTGTATCTAAGATGAGCAAGTAATGCATGATACAAGAATATTGTACTAGTACCTCCTAGTCTATTAATAAAGAATATGCCACTTTTGCCATTTTTTTTACACACTCCAAGGTCATTGTGAAAGCACTAAGTTGTTTAGGATTCAACTTTCATGGAACTTTGTCATCTTCCTAAGGTACTTATATTAACATCCCATCTTGTATCTCTCTTGGTAAATTACCGCACACATTACCAACATCAATTGGAGTGCTTCGAAGATCATATGAATGTATGCTTTTCCTCATGCTTTCTAAAGAAAAGTTCACACTTTCCAAAGTTTTGGTAAGCTGTAGCTTAGCTGAAGTTTCTTATTCTTTTCCAAAATCTTCATATAGTGCTTCAAAATATGTCTCTCAAAGATTTCTCACATATGTTGCAGTGCAATAAACTAATATAACCACAAATAATCTTCTCAATTCATGTGCATTTGAAAATTAATAGCTTCATCTAGACATTCAACAATACTTTGATTTGATCCTAAAAACTTTCTTTTTTATGTTGCTTCCTTGAAGCTCGAGCATCTTATCCCATTTACTATTAACAAATCTTGAAAAAATATTGGTCTTCTTATTTAAAAGCAATTTGAGGCAATATCTTTCTTCTATGGGATTTGCACTGTGTATACAACCTATCACATCTCTTTTCTTTTTTTCATTCCAACATTTATGTTGCTTGTCCCAAACATAGTGTCCTAAAAATTCTTTGCAAAAATATTTCCTTGCCTGTTCAATTTTAGAATACATAGAGAAATATTCTATGAGCATTGTTTTTGAGATGTGATCCCATTTGAGAATATTCTATAAATTTTGATTTGCCCAAAAAGTCACATATTGTTGATTGGAGATGAAGCTGCAAATCAATAACTGCCGGGTATATTTCATTCAAATTAAATTAAAAAATCCTCTGTATCTCATCTTGAGCAAAGACCTATTGAGCATCTTGAACATACTTAATTTCATCAGTCATATTTTTGTCATCACTGTGGGTGATATTAATGGCAACTTTACGATGCCCCTTGTAGATGTATTTGTATAGGTACTTCACTGTTGTCACTCTCGAACATATCTCCACATGGATATGACAATTGTATTTGGATAAGAGATATGAAATGAAAGGTAATACCTATTGATTAGTGAATTGTGCATTATGAATTTCAATCACCATTCCTGCTTTTCTTCTTCTGTAAATCGGATACCCATCTTTTCCTTGGATTATACTCTTGCAATATGAAAGTGTATAATGATATCTACATTTTCTATCAATCATACAAGAATTACTCCATTTTTTCTCTCCACGTCGTCCATGCACCATATGTTTAACTAAGTTATAGAGTGTAGGTTGTTTTTTGGGTCTGCAAGTTATGCATAGATAAACTTGTCAGAGTACTCCAAACTTGTAATTTTGTAGTCGAACTTTAGAATTTTCAACATATAAGCATGTTGCAACCCTTTTTTCTGAAATTCAATCACATGTACATGCACAACTACTTTTCTAAATATCTCCTTTTTAAATAATTGATTTTTCAAATCTTGTAATTTTGCTTCGAAAACTTTAGAATTCAAATCTGGTCAATCTTGAGTTGTTTATCTATCATACGAGTACTCTTGTTTTTATTTTCATTCTGGATTGCAAGTCATTGTAATTAAAAGACATGGTTTTTCAAATCTTTGAACCAATGCCAATGCATCAAGATATCTAAGCCACATATCTCTGGCCCCCGCAATAAAAGACACTAAAAAAATGATTCTTTTTTCCAAATTCATTACCCTGTATCTCTCCTTTGAAGATGCTATCCTTGATTCCTTGGTATAATTTAGATCTCAAATTTGATTAATTGTTGTGACAATAGTCTAATCTTTTGGTCTCCAATTTCATGTACATTTCAACTATGTACATACTGTTGCAATAGCTTTCCAACAAAAAGTAGTGTAGAATGTCTTGCTCTTCTTATTTGTAGCCTATAGTGACTATATTATTGACATAATACCTTTTTATTCCTTTCTTCATAGATAGTTATTTGCACTGATGAAGATAATATTAAGTCAAAAATTTAGGAAGAGACATCACTATATTATCTGATTTCACTTTGATATTATATATATACCTTCATATTCTTGCAAAACAATATCCTTTATAGATGAAAATTGATTCCCATTAAAGTTATCAATAGCGTGTGCATTATTTGTTCAAAAATTTTATGTTAGACGTAATTATTGAAAATATGAAGGAAGACCTAATAATAGAAGACAGTATTAAGTTACGTAATATTTTGAATATTACGCATGATTTGAAAAGAGGTATTATGATGTATGAAGTTGGTAGTTTGTGGTGATTCTAGAAGAAGATTATGCGCCAAACTAGTTTGAGTATATAATTATCAATTTAAGGTGATACATTTTTTCTTCTCTGGGATTTGCATCGTGTATGCAACCTATTACATTTTTTACTTCCTTTCATTTCAATATCTATATTGTTTGTCCCACACATTGTATTTTACTAATATCTACATTGTTTGAACCCCTAATAAAGGATGTTGAAGAATTTTTTTCCAATTTCACTGCCCCTTGTCTCTCCTTTTAGGGTGATATCCATCATTCTTTATTGCAATTCAAATCTCAAATTTGATAGGTTATGATGATAGTAATCAATCTTGTAGTTTCCAATATTGTCATTAAGTTGAAAAACCAACTATAGATATTTTTTCCCAAAGGAATTGTTACATGATCGATATCAGAAACTTAATCTCTATATAAATAAATTATAATTTGCAAATATGAAAAATCTTTAAAATTTGATAATAAAAAATAAACAAATATATATTCATATTAGTTTAAAACTTTAAATTTTTAATTGTGTAAGTGCTTCACAGATAATTTTTTGAATTTTTTAAACTTTGTATGTTAATAGCAAAAAGAAAACAAGCATCTCTTCCAAATATAAGATAATAAATAATTAATAAAATATAAACCTATTTATTCTCATCCTCATTTTTAGTTTTGAAAAAATACAATTGAAAATTACTAGGGCCATTTTCATTTGGAATTAATTCTCTGGAAAATGATGATATACTATACCTTGTCCTCGAAAAGTATAAACTCCATGCTTTGCAGATGCAAGCTCTTTATCTAATTTTATACCAAATGAGGGAAAAGCTAATATGCAGTTTAAGACTCAATTATTACTTCTAAAGTTTACGGCCACTTCTGATTAAGAAGTAAACAAGTCATACAATTCATATGGCATCTGAATCGGAGCAAGCATGATTTTTTTCAACATCACAACAAAATGTGCAAGACTCATATTCAAATCTTATAGCACTATGATATATGCAATTAGGTACCTTTTCCAATTCATGAATCTCCGAGCATTTAGGTCATAGATTGTCAAACCTAATCAAAAAATTAGATTAAAACTTAAAATATCTAAATATAATTACCTGTATAATATTATATGTATTGAAAAATCATATGGTGTATATATGGTATTTACTGAAAAAGTACTAACCTTTTGATTGATAAGGAGCCATTTGTGCTCTTAGAAGCCATTTAATTCCAAACTTCTTAGATAATTTAATTGACTTCCTCATTTTTTTTTAACTCCTTAAATTTATCTATATATTCCTGTCTCTTTACAATACTTAGTGTCGCATATTTCCTTTTCATCCTCTCTATTCTTCATTACTAAGATACATCTATTACAATATTATCGTTAGAAATTTATGTAAATGGATCTAAAAATACTAATGAGTTTTTTTCAAGATAGGTATATATGATGATGTTTAAAAACAAATCAGAATATTTAATATTATACCTAAAGTTGAATTCAACTCAGAAGTTTGTCAATGCATTACCATTTTAAGAACTCTTTGCTGAAAAATAGATCAATGAGAATATGTAAATTGAATTAAAATAAAATTTATTTTGGAAAACTAAAATTTTTTAAGATATGACTTACATGTACTTTTTATATTGTAATGATTAATAGTAGTTGAAATTATTAAACTATTTCATTTGGATTGTGGTTTAAGGAATATTTAATTTTTTAATTTATTTCTATTGTCTTTAATAAATTGATTGTGTGTCTATTTTTGCTTCATTTTAATTTAAATTATATTTTTATTATAAGATATAGTTATGTGGAATAAAAAT
>JACGDI010001991.1:200764-214205 GCA_014898725.1 Jacaranda copaia
AAAAAAGATGAGGCCCTGGAAGAGCTGGTGGGGCGGATCCAGGATGTGGTGCGTGAAGCTGAAGATATAATCGTCGTGTTTGCGAATCAAGAGGAGGAAAACAGAGCCCAGATTTCCTCCAGATCGTTTTTGGTGGGCCGATGAAACTCATCAGCTTTGCGAAAGAAGTTGGGGCCATCAGAGCAAAGGTGAAAATTATATATGATAAGAGCAGTGTTATCTGTGCCACCCAGCGGAGCGGAAGGGCCGCGCCTGAAGAAGGGCAGAGTAGCAAAAGGCATATTCGGTTTGGATCTGAGTTTTAATTAACATTTCTATTATGTATTAATTGATGTTATTCTCTTGATTGACCTTAAGTAATCTGGAGTAAGCAAGATTTTAGCTTTTAGCAGAATTTAATTTGAATTTTTTTTAAAGAATTTTCTGATAAATGGTTTTGTAAGAGCTTCAGAAATAATATAGGATGATAAGTTCATTTATTCGATCACATTAGTTGGAATTTATGAATATTTCAAACTACGTCTTTTAGGACGGATCTGTTGGGGATAATAACTATATCAATGCTATTTCGTACATCAATTAGGATGGAGTAATTTAATTATTTGATGTTTAGATGATGAATATTTTTTGTTCCAAGATTAAGATTATGTCCTTTTCTTCTAAAAAAATTACTAGTCTCTCAATGTTAAATTATGGTGTAGAATGGAATGGTTCAACGAGATTTGATAAATTACAAATGAAAATGACCACATGTGGACCTTTTTTTTCGTTTTAATTCTGCTGTTAATCTTATTAATGGGGAAGTAACCTTTGGATAAGAAAGTCACCACAGATCTTTCTACTGGTTTACAATAGAACAAAGCTTGAAGCATGAATCTGTATCAACTTTCACTTGCCTTGCTATTTCTCTGCATCTTCAACACATACATATCGGCTAGTAACAAACCGACTCACTTTGCAGGTGATATTTCAGTTAACTGTGGCTCAAGTGGCACTTCTACAGCATGAAACGGCAGGGAATGACACGGAGATATAAATCCAAAATTATCTTCCTTGCTACAAACAAAGGGTTTGTTGACAGCCTCAAGTGTCATGCATAAGTTGATAAACCCTTTATTTGTAGCAAGGAAGATAATTTGTAGAACAACTATTGCGTTCTCCATTCTCCTATGCATTTCAGGTGTATCCAGGTCAGAAAATTATTCACCTTCACTTGAATCCAGCTCCATATAGAGGCTTTAAAAGGTTCAAGGACTTATTCGCTGTTGAAGCCGGTCCTTTCACCCTGCTTAGCAACTTTTGTGCTTCCCTTACTGTTCATGCTCTTGGTGTGACCTCTTTTGTCAAGGAGTTTGTTATAAACATGGAAGAAAGTCAAGAATTCAGCATAGTTTTCTCTCCTGCAAGTAGTGAATTATTAGATACATATGCTTTCATTGATGGGATTGAGATTATTTTGGTGTCTGACAGTTTGTTTCACTTTCACAGAGTAGATATTGGAGTCCAAGTGGTTGAGAAGTCTCTAGTTTATGTTGATTACATCACTGGGTTTGAAATAATCCGTCGACCAAATATTAAAGAGGATTCTGTTTCCTCAGCTGGTGATATTATTGACATGTTTGGGATGTGGGAAACAGTTCCTAAGCAAAAAGCAAGAAGGATTAACACTGTTACCTGGAAAATATCTGTGGTTGATGGATTCAAGTACTTGGTTAGGCTTCATTTCTCTAAGCTAGGATTCAAGATGGCAGAGATTGTTGGCGTTATTTTTAAAGTCTATATTAATGAAATGATTGCTGATTCTAATATTGACATAATCAGAGAAAAGGATGATGAAAATAGCATCCTTGGTTATAGGGACTACATGATGATGATGAAAGGGAGTAAACAAGGGGGTAAACGGGATCTCTTGATTTGCTTGCAATCAAATGATGAATTCTTGGGTGGAAATGGACCCCTTATAAAGGGCTCACTTTATGAAAATGCTAGAAACGAAACAGCAAAAAACCAAACAGGGGCTCTTGGTCTTTGTTTATCAAGTTGTATATCTAACCAGACATTACAAAATTTTATAATTACATTTATACAAATTCTGGTTTCATTTGTCACGTCCTATATATAGTTCTAAGGTGGTGGTTGGTATGTAGGAATGAAATTAGCTGGGAATGGTATGATTTTAGGAATGGAATGAAGTTGAGAATGGAATGATATTGGTATTGTATATCCTATAATTGGTATGTACAAGAAATGAGAAAGGAATGGAAGTGTCGTTCCCTCTCTAATTCTATTCTAATGATTGGTACATAAGAATGATCCATAGGAATGGAATAAATTTTTTCAATGACTAAATTACCTTTTTGTAAAAAGTTATTAAAATAAAAGTATTTATTAGTAATTGTTTTTTGATATATTACTATAGATATTTTATTTTTTGAGTAAGTCTATAATTATGCAGTTTTAATATTACTTTTAACGTTAATCAAATTACATAAGTAAATATATGCATTTTATATGTTATCAACAAGTTATATATTTTACACAAAAAAGTAGAAACACAATTTCTTTAAAATGATTGTTTTTAATATTATAATTTAGTAAGCTCTTTCGAATTTTTTGATAAAATATAATTAAAAAAATTATAAAATACTTTATAACTAAAGTGCTTTACTCTTTTGTGATAGGATTAGAACGATTTATTGTACTTTTTTTATAAGTTTAATCTGAAGAATTGTTGATAGAATGGACAACTCTTCATTTATTAATTTTGTGTATATATATATATATATATATTAGTTATATGAAGATATATGGATATAAATATTAAATAATATTTTAAACTATATATAATTCAGTAGCATGGACTAAATCGATGATATTTCTACTTTTTTTTCTTATAAAAATTAAGAAGCGCATATTTTTTCGTATTTTGACTATTTATTATTTTTTTAATTTTTATAATAATTTAATAATTTTATATTTTTGCTAAAAAATATATGAATAAAATATAGAATTAAATAAAAAAATAGCAATCAAATAAGTTGGAATATAATATCAAATATTTACAAAGTAAAGATTTCTTTTATTAAATATAAAAGTATTTTGTTAAATTATGGAGTGTTGTTTTGTTAAAAAATGAAAAGATATAAATTCATTCCCGATGGATTGGGAATAGTTAAACCCATGGAAGAGGGAAGGAATGGCTAAACCTATCAAAAGGATAGGAATTCCGATGGAAATGGGCATTTTCATATTTAAATTATACCAATTATGGGTTTAGAAATGGACTTGGGAATATCCATTTCATTCCCATCTCATTCCTGCGTACCAATCATATCATAAATGAGCAATCAGTTTCTTCTGATTTTGTCGCAGGATGCTGAAGCTGCTTCTGTTTTAAATGATGGTATGATAAGTGAAAGAAAATAATATATAGATGAATATGGGTTTAATATGTTCTTCCTTTTCCTCTCTCTGTTGTTCCCATTCATTACAGGAGAAGTAATCGGGATCCACTCTTATAACAAGTCAAAAACTAAGTTGAATGCTGCTGCAAAGACACCACAACGGCTTGCAATAACCTATTTCACTGCAACGTAGTTTGGCTCTTGTCATTTCATTTCTCCAGTTTGCTCAGCCATAGGGGGGAAGTACCCAAAAATCCTGTTTCTAAAAGTTTGATATTGATGAGGCAACGAATGCAGCTGCTGAGTGGAATGTTAGCAATGTCCCAAGTTTCTTCTTCGTGAAAAATGGCAGAGAGATTGACAAATTAGTTGGAGCTGATGGAAATTCACTTGAAATCAAGATTGCCCAGCATGCTGAATTGATAGCCTTTTAATGTTTGTAGCATTCTTACTCCTTGCAACCTATCTTCTTAGTGCTTTGAGTATTCTTCTGTAAATAAATGTACAAATACGAAACTGATCTCTTTTTCTACTCTCTTATTTTCTTTACTTCTGAGCTAAGTGAAACTTGAGTTTGTTATATGTTAAGATTGATTAATAACCATATCAGTTGAAAGCCCAAAATGTAGGAGCGCTTTGTATATTTTACAGAGAGATAAGTTATGTATAGGACAAGCATTGTCTGTAAGCTACAGCTTACGTTGTTAGGGACAAATATTTTGACTAATAGACCTGTAATATAATTGTCTACCAACTGTAAGTTGTTGGAGCGCTATTGTTGGAATGAGAAGATGGGCAATGCATATTGAGTAGAAGACCAATATAGGACGTGTTTTATAAGCAAATTTTCTACCTTAGATTCATCATCAAATGTAGATTCAGAAGAACTGTCATGTTTTTTGGTATCGGTGTCTGAAAATTTCAACAATAAGGTTTGCGCATAACTATTATTGATGTGTGAATTTGTGGTCTTGTTTGGACATCTCAATAGTAGTCCCCGAAAACAGATGGGGGTTGTAGAAGTTTGACAAAGGTTGGCTTAAAAATTAAGATAATATTTATTGGTTTTCAATTTTTGTTGCTGATCTAATCAGTTTTGTTTGGGTTGGTTTGATTTTAAACACCCCCAGAGTTGCTCGTATTTTGTTGAAGGGGTTTGAATTAACTCTTTTTATTAAGAAAGAAAAAATAAAAAGAGAAAAGAAAAAAGAATTCAGATATTCTAATTTATGACTTTCTTAACCAATAAAAGATTGGACTCAAGAAAGAGCCCATAAGAACTACATGTGAAGTCCTAAAAACCCAAAAATTTCCCTCAAAAGGATGAATCTGCAAATTGATGGCTCAAAAGTGACCAGGCCCAAAAGAAAAAGATTGTAAAGCATTTCTCATGGGGTGCATTTGAATTGGGTGTTTAACTGACATTAAACCCAACAATAGTTTGCGTTGCAATAGCTTGTTTGATTTCAAAGATACAGTGATTGGTCGTTATGAAATTATACTTAATTCCACTTTCAGCGCATTTTGTTCGCACAGTAAGGGCTCAGCCAAATTTTTGGGTGGACCGTGAGACTAACTAATTACCTTTTCCTGTTTGACATTAAAATTATGATATAAATCTTGAGACTTTACTTGGTATGTGGCACTTTTGAAAATTTAGCATGATTTTCATTTATATATATCAAATATCAAAGGAGAATATATTGAATTGTCATTAGGATACAAACTGATATGGGATAGCCCAACAGTTATCGATTTCAGAGTATGCTTTTAGGCCAACTTTATATCTGAAGTCCAACTATACTTTCAGATCTAGTTGACCTATCGAACATTGCCTCTTCGCCTATGCAATAACCTAGACCAAGCCACTCGACCATAACCTTCAAGTTGAGTGAATTGTTTTTGATTTTACTCAACAGGAGGCTTCAAGCTATCTATTCCCTTCAACTATTTTTCTGGTCGGCCATCGTCAGTTAGAGTGCTCACTTTAGTGCGGAATTGTATATTTGCCGCATTTAATGCCTTAACAGTCAGCATACCTCCACATTAATAATGCGTGCCGCCCCAATACCATCTCTGCTACCACCTTTGTCAGGAGGCGTACCTTCATAGTACTATTCTCCTAGGAAAGTAGGAGGTGGTACTACCTAAAATAGTACAAGGATGCAAAATGACCTATAGTTTTCAGGTAAGGACAAAAGCCCGCTACACTTGATAGGGGTATCTTAGACATATTATTTACCTAGAGAAGGCTATAAATACCCCGTTGTTAGCCACTTTCCAAGTATGCCATTTTTACTATATACTCTTACTATGTTGCTCGATTCCTTTCGACCAATACTAAAGCATCGAAGTGCCTTAGCCGGGAGCACCTCTGTTAGTTTGACATTTGCTAATGAATGCAAATCTCAGCCCAAGAAGATTTCATTATTAGACCACTCGACCACCTTGATCGAATTAGTCCAAACACTATCCCAATTCAGTAAAATGACTTTCAACCTTATCACATACTACTCTTCATTTAGCCAATCAATGGAACTAAAGATTATGCAACATTAACTCTGACGTTGCTTTAATCTCTATCAAGCAGCAACTACTCAAGATTGATAGTCTATGAAATCAAATACAATAATTGAGAGTTAAGCTGCATGAATATTTTAGAATTAAGCAGTCTTCATTATAGTTCTCATTGAGTGCTTTAACAATTTTTCTACTATGTTTTAACTTTATAAATGATATAATCTTTTATCCTTCATAAATATAATATTTGAATACATTGGTTGACATATATTCATTTGTCTCCAAACAGTAAAGATTTAAAATTTGAAAAAAAAAATATTTTAAACAATTTAAGATGTATTACCGAATGATCTATGAAAAAATTGGCACAGTTTGATTTCTCAGTTCAATATTTCAATTAACAAAATTTCTTTGAGTTAATTCAATCACAAATTGAAACTTTTGCGATGCATCTAAAAATTAAATAAACACATATTAAAGTAAGGTTTCATATAATTTTTTATTTTTAGGAAAAACTTGAGGATTTCAACAAAAATATTATATTTTTTGATATAATTTGCACATATCTAGGGAATATAAATGTTCTATTTATTGAGTGTAACCAATATGCAGAAGTATCACAGTATAAAAATTAACAACACATCTTAAAACCCAATACGTGCAGACTTTGCTGACCTACAATTATAAATTGCTAGAGACATTTTTTTCTCCCCCAAAAGGGGCCTTTGAAACTTCTCAATACAGATTATAAGGGAATCTACATTAGATTTATATTGGAATACGTTAACCTTTTGATGATTTTGCACGGTTTTAGAGTTTTGATTAAGACTATTTGTTGCATGATTAATGTGAATTCTTCTAAAAAATTTACTAGAACTTGTCTTATATTGTTTGGAAAATATTTTGAGCTGTTTGGAACTTATCTTCCCTTATATTGATTTTGGCAACATATCTTTATTTTTAATTTAGCACATCACATGTTTTATTTATGGAAGAAGAATCATGCTGCTGATCTTAAATTTAAACATGTACTCATCATGGCTAGATTCAATGAATGTAATGATTGACTAATGGGTTCTTTCCTCTTTCTATTGATCACCTTTTAATACTTTAAGAAAAGAGCATTTTTCTGCATGGACATATTAAATTATCTTCAAATAAAGTACAGAAAATTAATAAATCTCATATGGAATTTACTTTCCATAAATAACTAAATTTTGACTTACCTTTTTCATGAAAATCATCTAGAGTGATCCTCATATCTTTCATACTAGGAAAGTTTATCCTTCTTGGCTCTAAATCTTGCATCTCTAGTTTACTAAATATATTTGTCTGATTTAGATGTCATAATTATTTTAAACTATTCTTTCCTTTTTTATCTTCTAGAATTTGTTAGAATGTGTTGGAATTAATTTTCCTTCTTTAACATGATCACTTAAGGATTCTAGCTTAGGATTCATACCTTCATTTAATAGGAAAGAAGACCAATTTTGTTGCATCATTAATTGAGTCCGCAATTATACTTTAATCATGACTCTAACGGCTTCTTGCCTTATGAGTTATTTCCTCATTTGTATCCAACGGTCACTTACCAAACTAGAAATTATAGTTGTTGGTGGTACGTCTATATATTGAAAAGGTGCAGCATTCTAAATGTGAATCACTAAGTCGAGAGAGAAATTTGTTAAGTATTTTGAAAACTTGTGTGAGACTCTCTTATACGTTCTTGCGCTTGATCGTTGCTAATTTCTTGTTTTATGTATGTTTTTGAGGGACATTGTGATGAAAAAGATCAAGTGGGATTTGCCTTCGATGGACCTCGGGGAGACGAGGACAAGACAATTTGTGTCTTGGAAGACCTAGTGGTGAAGAGGGACAGGAGTCGTACTTGCTCTCGAGGGACCCCCTAAAGAGAACAAATTAGTGCCTGGTTGTTCTAAGGACCTCTAGGTGAAGAAACCAGTATAGTGGTATTGCCTGGAACTTTCTATAGTGTCATTGGTTCCAGTCTGAAAGAAAAAACTAGAGCTTGCTGTATGAAGTGGCAACAACTCATGCATTAGTCCACAGAGGTTGTGTAAGTGAATCTAGCAAAAGTTCCCCCAAACTTGTTCACAAGCAGCTAGTTTCAACAGTGCTTTGGAACTTGCCTCATCCCATCTAAAATTCCAGTGTAGCTCTTTGCAAAGGATTGGTTTTTCACCTTGTTAGAGTGTTTCTGTTCCTTAAACTTTACTTACTGTCAAATTACTATTTCTATCTATAAAACATTCTTATGCACCTTTTAATTTGACATGTTTAAAATCCTAAATAAAAGTTTAGGTAGAGGGCGTAGGCTTGCCGAACCTCTATGAATACCAATGTCTTTCACTTCTGTTTTTACTGTTTTTCTTATCACTAGTCTGATTGGTATTTTAACTAGAACTTGCAAATTCCAATCAGTAAATAAAATTGTTTTCTGCAAAAGAATTAAACAATTTTTAAGGCCAAAAAGTATTTGAGATATAAACTTCCACCGCATAAAGATCTTTTAAGCCTAATTCACCACTCTCTTAGGCATATAATCATTCACATGATAAATTTGAGAAATTACTTATGTTGTTCCTTTTGTTTATATAAATATTGGGATTATGAATATAGTTTACCAATGCTTATAATAACCAGCAATGAACCTTTAACAATTAGTAATAGTTTATAACCAAGTAACGACAATTATAAAAGTAAAGAAAGACCAAAACTCTTGGAGCCTAAATTAGGACTCCTAGCTCCTTTATATATATATATATATAGATTTGAAAAAAATTATTGTTGATTCCCCAATTATTTTTATGAGATTTAAATTCATGATCCATCTTATTATAAATTTGTAATTTATTTTCTTTAAATCTATCGCATTAATTGTTATGTCAACGCTAAGTTAATTGGTTTAATTTTTGGAATAAAGGTGCTAAAATTATTGACTTTTTGTATCAAATTGAATACACATTCAATGAGAGAGAGAGAGAGAGAGAGAGAGTCGTACATATTTTTGGCTCACCATGCATAGATTAAGCTTCAATGAATATTAAAAATCCAACCAAAAAGTTCAATTTATTAAGTTTTTTTCCATTTGTGTTCCATGTAATATGTGATATTTACAAAGTAATTTACATCACATTTAAATTTTTTATAATTTTTTATCATATATTGATCAAAAGTTAAATATTTAAATCATAGCATTTATTTCACATTATATATTGGTCTACAAGTAAACCATTATAAATTATTACATTTTGTATTCTATTTTATTTTTCTTTTTTAGTACACCTTTTATTCTTGTGCTAATTATCCAAGACTAAGGTCCAATGTCAATGACAAATTATGAACACTAGGCTAATAGAATATTTTATACTTGAGTGGTCAATTAGTACGTTAGCACCACTCTCATACTTATATATGTAAAATTCAATGTTTGAACCCAGTGAACTATTGGTGCTTGTGTGCATATGTAAATAAAAAAATATATGTTATATCTTATTTAAGATCGAGTTTAAAATTGTAAAGAATGAAATTTTTTAATTTCATATTCAATTTAATTATTTTTAATTTGAATATTCATAATCAAATCTAATTTATAATCAGTTAAAAATTCTAAAATCCTAAAATCGTAAAATGTGTTTTGATAAAACTTTGTTACTATCATCTTCCTAAACCCTCAAAGGCGAAAAGGCATTATTATATGTAAAGCATTCGCTTGTTTGATTTAAGATGTGTCGATTAACAAGAGTCACGCATGTTTGGTTATGACTAAAAATTAATTCCTTTCTCAAAGGTTATGACTGAAGTGAAAAAGTAGTAAAGAAGGTGAAAGGCTTCGAACACTTGGTAGGGTCCTCAGGCTAAAAGATAAAGCATTCATGGGAAGTGCTGGGAGGCAGCTGATGGCGGCTTTGGATGTCTTGAAGCCTTGTACATTGGACGCACTGATTTAGTTTTTTGGGCGGCTTCAGGTCATCACTTCCCTAGACTCAGACGCCTTGAGCTGCAGAACTGTGGGTGCCTTCTAGAAATTCCAATTCGGCTGGCTGATATACCTAGTCTTCAATTGTTGGACTTGTACCGCTCAACATCTGCAGCGGCCTCAGCCAAGAAAATTTATGATTCAAAAAAGAAGCAGCAGGAACAGCAAACCACCAATGGCAGTGGATTCAAGCTCACCATTTTTCCACTTGACGAACCTTGACAGGTAAGTAAAACTTTCAGATAATCATTCCCTAGGATTCGCATTCCTATGTTTAATGTTAATTTCATTGGCATATTGCATTTCCTATTTAAATTATCTGAATATATCCTCACTTTACATAGAGAGAAATTGGGAAGGAGGAATGGTTTCACTAATTTCCTACGGTGGGAATAGACGAATAATCTTTAGATACTTTTTCCCTGTTATACACTTCTGTTATATTAATGTTTTGAATGAACTTCAGATAAAAAATTTGATGCGCATAAGAAGCAGTATAACAGACTTTCTGGCTAATCAAACTTATGTAATTCTATGGAGTTGAATAAAAATTCGATTCAAGGAGCGACTTAGCTGCAGTTGGCAGCAAAGTGGCTTCAGTACTTAGTCTGTAAGAAGCCACAGATCTTTGTTTTTTGGGACATCATCATTATGCATTTACGCACTCACTTCCGCACACTTTGTTTCCATAAGAACTAATGACTCTTGATCCGTGCAGACAATAATGCAAAGCTGCCGAAGAGTTTTGGGAGGATGTCTAGGTTGCTTGAATAAATGTTGTCCTTCATACTTATTGTGTGCTTCTTCCTACCTCTGATTGTTGTCTGATTTGATTTCTGCGTTTCGTGACTATCAAATGTTTTGTTGATAGATCATAATGTTATTGTTACGGAGTTTGCAGTAATTTTCAGTGACTATTTGATCATTTCAAGTGCAGTGTTCTACCGTTCTACCCATCACTTCAACGTTTTTAAAAAAATTATCCAAAAGCATTTTCATTTCTAAATATAACTAAATAATTAACTTTTTGCCTTTGAAAAACACTGGAAATTGGAAAATGACATAGAAACACAACCAAACTTGCTCCAAGTTTACAATTCAATAATTAGCAGCTTACAGATATTATTATTGTTATTCGTCAGGATATACCAACATGCAAATAAATATGCAAATCAGATTATCAGAAATTAAAACAGATAATCATAATTGAGGCAGTACGTACGTTTTATCAATATAAAATTTAAATAAATCATGTGATATCAGATTTAATATACATAGCATGCGTTGTCAAAATTAAACATACAATACGCATTATCAGAATTAAACATTCAGCATACGTGTTCAGAAATATATGTCAAATTCAAGGCAAACCAGAATTAAGCAATTATTTAATCAGATACGAGTCTAAAAAAAGCCAAAATTCATATATCAACCAAGGCAAGAAAACAATAAAGCATGTCGTCAGTTTTATCTAATTTAAATACCAAATTTTAAAGTAAACTTATCTTAAGAATTTTGTATCGTAACATAATCAATCAGACGATCAAATCACAGAGAAATTCTGTTTGCCTTGAAGAAACAAACGCCTCGATTCACCAGTGCAACGGGTACAGCACAGCTCCTTCTAGTATGAGATGATCCAGAACGATCAGGTGCACTCCGTCTCGTTCACCTCGATCAGTACTCATTCGCCTAAATCAGAACCAGATAGCCAAAACGACCAGAATATAGGACCTCTTGTGTATGGGTATGTGTATATTCAATATATAAGAATACAAAAAGGTGGAAATATGATAAGGCTGCAGAGCAACAGGATAATCAGTAGGAGAAGAGGAAAAACTCAAGACAGAAAAGGCATTGTGTTTGTGGTGTATCTTTCAAGTCTACCCAAGGTAGTCTATTTGTAGAAAAGGATTAGGGCTGGCTGCAGGAGATAGGCCGACGGCTAGGCCTAGTATCGGCTAGGGTTTGACGACTGAAAAAACTGATTAGAGTTTTGACCAAAAGAAAAACCCTAAACCTTATCAGCATTATCCCCAAGTATCTGGCTAGATCTCCATCTGGATGACTCGGTCAATCCATTATCTGATAAGCCTATCCTGAGTATGACTCAGTTAATCCCATTATCTCCGATAAGCCTATCCCTTAGTATCTGGATGATTCAGTCAATCCTTTATCCGATATGCCTAGTCAAGTTCAATGATTCGGTTGATCCTTTATTCGATAAGCCTAGTCAAGTTCAATCTTTTAATTGAATTTGTCCCAAAAATTTGGATGATTCGGTTAATCCTTTATCCGATAAGCCTAGTCAAGTTCAATCTTTTAATTGAATTTGTTCTAAAAAGATAAGACTGAGACATTCACCCTAACGTTCATGACCTGGAGCTAGGCGGTGGCGGCGCGCACGTAGTCCACTCATATGAATTCCTTAAAGAACATTTTATTAAGCATTCTTACTTGAATTCAATATAAACTAGTCCACTCTAGTTTATAAAATCAATGTGGGATTAGTGAAGGGTTGGAATAACCCTTCAACTCCTCCCCTTGATTTTATAATGTTCAAGTAAATCTTCACTATCTCAAGTTTTCCATGTGGGACGACTCAACAAAAAATATTTAACCAATTTTTTTTCTCTATTGCATTACCACAATTAATCTTTGGATTCCAATTATAATTGACATCCACCCAAAGTTAATTAACAAATAATTATGCTACGATTGTGCCAATTACGACAATTATCACACAGATTACAAAGCTATGAAGCAGCAGCTGCTCTTTGCCTTCAATTTTTTCACCCTAACCAGCATTTATTTGTTCACCTGCAATCAAGCTCAAGGATCCCGAAAAATCAATAGCAGTATTATTCCTCCTGGAAAATCTGAAGCGGTTTTTGCTCTACAATGCTCATTTGATCCTCAACGCCAAGAATCAGGTTCAAATGCTGGAGAACGATATTCTCCAAGAAAATACACAACAAAGATGAGGTCCCTGGACGAGCTGGTGGAGCAGATCCAGGGCGTCGTATGTGAAGTTGAAGACGTAATCCTCGTGTTTTTGAATCAGGGGGAGGAAAATAGGGCCCCAGAATTTCCTCCAGAGAGCTTTTGGTGGAGGGATGACACTCATCAGCGTCGTGACAGAAGTCAGGGCTATCAGGGCAAGGTGAAAACAAGGTAAGAGCAGGGTTGTTTTGTTTGTGCCACCCGGCGGAGTGGAGGGGCGGCCGCGGGGGTAGAAAAAGGCATATCGGGTTTTGGTCGTTGTTTTAATTAAGACTTATGTTATGTATTAGATATAGATAAAGGACAAAGAAAATAAAGATCTATTATAATGTTAGGAAAAAATATTAAGATTTTCATTTTTGATCGTCGGATGGAGTTACTTTAATTATTTGTACAAATCTTTTTAAATTGGATCAAAAGAAAATATCATTTTTAAGTTTTATCTATAATTTGCTAGTGTAGGTGACTGTCCGGTATTTTTTGAATCTAGCAAAGGGTGTTGGGGGGGGGGGGG
>JACGDI010001991.1:216724-227826 GCA_014898725.1 Jacaranda copaia
CAGCTTTTCAAGATTACTCAATTTCCCCAAGCAATCAAATGATCCAGTACTCTTGCCATCCAGAAGCAAGGATAGTTGGCCACGAATGCTCAATTCCTTCAAATTGCAAGCCCATTCAGAAACTTCTTCCGTGCAACTTTGTGGTGAAATTGTACCTAGTGTTTGAAGCTTTTCACCTTTTTTACAACTTTTTCCTGTCCTGGGCAAAGTAGCTGATGCATTTGTCTTCAGATGCCTTAATTGAACCATCTTCCAAAGATCTGCTTTGATTTCAAGGGTACGAGCTGTTGTATCAACTATAAGAGTCTGTATGTTGAAGAGCTTGGAGAAGGTTGCAGGAAGAACAGCTAAGTTGAAGGACAGGGCAATGTATCTCAAATGAACCAAATAGTACATGTCACTGGGAATTTTAGTGAATTTGATGGGCTTGACGTCTAAAACTCTAAGCAGCTTAAAAGCTGCGGGGATGATACGAATGTTGTCTGAGGCCAAGGTGATTTCTTCCTTGGAGAAACAAACAAAAGAGCGGACATGAGGGCCAAAAGGTTTTGAAGACAGAAAGCTCCAGACATTGGAATGAGTACAAATGCGACGAAACTTTTTAACGTCAGAAATTGGAGGGTGAAAAACTCCGTCTCCAGACTTCTTTATTTCCTGGAGGAAATTCTCTCTTTCATTTCCAGCTTCTGTTTTGCAGAAATCACGTAGCATCTCATGAATGTGACACGTCTTAACTCTACCATCAGACCTCATCTTATGAATTCTTACTAAATTTCTGCTAATAAGATCCTCCAAATAGTTTTCTGCAGTTTCCTCCAGGCTGATGCCGGGCTTTTGTTGTATGAATCCTTCTGCAATCCACATACGGATCAACTTCCACACTGGGATCTCAAAGTTTTCAGGGAACATCCCCAAATAGAGAAAGCATGCTCTCAAGTGAAATGGCAATTTATCATAACTCAATGATATAATTTTCTCCATTCGTCTCTCTGGATCCTCACTAACATAAGCACTCATGCTTTCAGATACTTTTCTCCAAGCATTTCTTCTTGCAGTCATATCATCTGATGTTGAAAACCTTTTGACAAGAATGTCTCCTATTACCACTATCGCAAGTGGCAGCCCGCCACACTGCTTTGCAATTTGTTTTCCAACAACTTCCAACTCAGAAGGGCACTGATCAGGCTTACCAAAAACTTTCCACTGGAGCAGCAACCAACTCTCGTCTTGAGTCAAGAATCGCAACTTGTGGGTAGGTCTATTGCGATTAGCATGCCAAGCCACTTCCTCATGACGACTGGTTATCAAGACTTTACCCATCTTATTGCTCTTTGGCAGAGCAATTTTGATTTTTTCCCAATCCTCAGCTGTCCACACGTCATCCATGACAATCAAGAATTTTCCTCTCTCTAGATGATCAGCAACTAGCCAGGCTAACTCCTGATCAGTTTTGCGATACATGCCCTCAGTGAACCTGGTGAACTCTCTCAGAATGGCAAGAAAGACATCCTTCTTTGTGAAGTCTTGAGAAACATAAACCCATATGCGGGTGGGGAATTGGTATTGGACTTTTGGATCATGAAAAATCGTCCCTGCCAACGTGGTCTTGCCAAGGCCAGCCATACCAATGATCGAGATGACATCAAGACCCTCAGTTTCTTCAGTGAGATATCCTATTATCTTTTCCACCTCATCTTCAAAACCTATGACAATATTGTCTTGTCTCACCAGAGGAGTCTGTTTCAAAAATTTCAAGAACAAAGATTAATAGAAGTTGGAAAGCAAAAGCTATCCAAGCATTATGATACATGCTTAATTCCTGGATAAAATTTCAACGGCATTCATATTTAAATGATTTTGAGTTTTTAAATATTTTGAACAAATATTTGAGATCTCCAACAGGATAAATATGGCATGATTTGCTTCTAGCATGTACAAATATATATTCTTGTACAGACTAAATTTTAAAAGAGCTACTTTCTACTAAAGGCATCCGTATAATTGGTATCATTCTATAAAGCAAGTTTGTTCACACTGTTGCCTTAATCATTAATTCTAGATTTTCTTAAGAATTTTAAATTTTTAATTGATGGCTTTGAAGAAATTCGATAAGAACTAAGATATTCTCTTCTGTACTATGTTTAGCCAAATTCCACAATGCTTAACTAAGTTCAACTCATAATGATTGATAAGAAGCACCAGCTAGTTACAGAAGTTAGCAGTCTGTTTTAAATGTAATTATGCTATGTCCCAAAACAAATATATTAACATTATTGCATTCACTAGAACTGCAACCATAATTATTGGATTTCTCAATAAATGTAAAATAAAATTTCAAAGAAAAAAAATATATAAGGAAAAAGAAAAATCATAAAAATCACCTCTGACACTTCATCTTTAGATGGATGGATAACATCCACGTCACTTGGAGATTCTGAGCTCTCTTGCTGCTCAAGTGCAAACTCAAGTTGTTGCACAACTTGAGCCATTGTTGGCCGTTTCTTTGGTTCATAATGCAAGCATCTTTCAGCAACCCCCACAAATGCCTTTAGGCTATCTTCTGATATTTTGCCCCTGAGATCTGAAGCTACAATCTGATCAGCTTTTCCCTCACTAATGTTTTCTCGAGCCCAGTAGGTCAGAATCTGCTCATCCTTTGCAGCTATTGGATCAGAAGCTGGCCTCCCACTCAGTACTTCCAACAAGACCACCCCAAAGGAATATGTGTCACTTTTCTTGGTTAGTTTACTGGTGGTGCGATAATTTGGGTCGAAGTATCCAAATGTGCCTTTGATGTTTGTGCTAACATGACTCTGTAACTTGCTTCCACTTAAAGGTTTTGCCAAGCCAAAGTCCGAAACCTTAGCTGTGAAATCGTCATCAAGCAGGATATTTGAAGCCTTTACATCGCGATGTATGATTGATTTGCCAGTGTGTAGATAGTCTAGCCCTCGAGCAGCTCCAATGCATATATTAAGGCGTTGCTTCCACTTCAGAGATGAGCTGTTATGGCCGTTCCTTGCAAATTTGTAAAGGTGATCAGCCAGTGTTCCACAGGCGATATACTCATAAACAAGAATCATTTCCCTGCGCTCATTGCAATAGCCAATAAGAGAGATTAGATTAACATGCCGGAGCTCAGTTAATGTTTCAATTTCTGTCAAAAATTCGCGTGCCCCTTGCTTGGAACTTGATTTTAGCCGCTTTATGGCCACAGTCTCTCTCCCATTATCAATGTGGCCTTTGTAAACTTTACCAAATCCACCCTTTCCAATGAGACGTGCATCACTAAAATCTTGAGTGGCTAACTGGATCTCAGCTAGTGAAAACCGGCGACAGAGTCGTTCTGCCCTGGCTGATGGCTTGTTTTCCTCCTCTCTAATGCTACCTTCCCGAATTTGTGTCGATGTATAAATAATGATGTTTACCAGGGCAAATATTGCTATTGCAATAGCTGCAATCGTATTTTTGTGGCCAACAACGTGGAGTAAATTCTGGATAGTCCTGTATGATGAATCCTGTGCCGCTGGCATCGGATTTGGACTCGCAAGACTATTGTCAGGATTGCTCAACTTCATTATCTCAAATCCTTTAAGGGGTCCATGACCATCCAAGAATTCATCACTTGATTGCAGGCAAATCAAGAGATCCCGTTTGCCCTCTTGTTTGCTCCCTTTCATCATCACCATATAGTCTCTATACCATGGGATGCTATTCTCACCGTCCTTTTCTCTGACTATGTCAATATTAGTATCAGCAATCATTTCATTAATGCGCACTTCAAAAATAATGCCACCAATCTCTGCCATCTTTAATCCTGCCTTGGAGAAATGAAGCCTGACCAAGTACTTAAATCCCACATCCACCGGTATTTTCGAAGTAATATTGTTGATCTTGCCTGCTTTTCGCCTGGTAACCGTTTCCTCCATCCCAAACATATTACCAGCTGACAAAACAGCATCCTCTGTAGTATTTACTCGCCAGATTATTTCAAGTGCAGTGGTGTTATCAACATAAACCAAAGATTTCTTCCCAACCACTTGGACTCCAATATCTCCTCTGTGAAAGTAAGAAAGATTCGCAGGCATGGAGATGATCTCAATCCCATTAATGAAAGCATATGTATCTAATAATTCACTAGTTGCAGGAGTGAAAACTATGCCGAATTCTTGACTTTCTTCCATGTTTATAACAAATTCCTCGACAAAATAATTCACACCAAGAGCATCAGCAGTAAGGGAAGCACTAAAGTTGCTAAGCAGGGTGAAAGGACCGGCTTCAACAGCAAATAAGTCCTTGAACCTTCTAAAGCCTCTGTATGAAGCCGGATTGAAGTGAAGGCGGAGAATTTTCTCGCCTGGATTCACTTTCAACGCATAGGAAAATCGGGAACGAGATAGTCGCGCGGTTTTGTACGGAATCGGATCATCAGCAGAGATTGTCGACTTATGGGTTGCTGTTGAGGCTGTTGATAAGCCCTTTAATCTTAGCAAGGAAGAGAATTTTGGCTTTACATCTCCGCTCCATTCCCTGCCGTTTTGTGCTGCAGAAGTTCCACTTGAGCCGCAGTTAACTGAAACATCATCGGTGAATTGGGTTGGATTGTTACTAGCAGAAATGAATGCATTGAAGAAGAAGCAAAGAGATAGCAAGGCAAGCAAAACCTGATGCAGATTCATGCTTCAAGTTCTTTCTTTCCTTTTTATTTTCACTCTCTTCTTTTTGTGTTGTGTATGTACACCAGAATAATGATCTATGACCATCCCAAGGTGTGCTGGTCGTTCCATTAATGACAATAGAAATGCAAGGAAAAAAGAAAGGGTTGGGTTGACAAAACTTAATTTGTTTTCATATTTTTAATTTTTTATGGTCGTCGTCCTAGCCTTCCATGCACGCCATTAGTATGACATTGACAACGGACGTAAATTTCTTAGAAGAGAAAAAGGAAATAATTTCAATAAAAAAAATTATCAAATTATGTGCATTTTCTAATCTATACTATTCTACATATATAGTCCCAGGGTATGAAATCTTTAATTGTGTAATTTTAATCAAATTTTGAATATTTAAAATTTTGAATTTTTTAATTAAATATGTAAGTTTGATATATATACATATTATTAAAATTAAGGTGTCGCTATCCCAAATAGAGAGAACTTTATTTTTAGTATATAAGCTTATTCTTAAATTAATATGTATACATATTTTAATTACTTACTTCTAATATATTATATGTAAATTTTAATATGTGAACATTCAAATTGTAGAAATAGTTGATTAAATGCTGGGACATAATTATGTATAAGAATTTGTATTTAAGTTATTTTTTTTATAAAGATTTTTAGAAAGTCATACTCTTGATTACAATTATTGATACATAAATATTTAATTTTTTTATTATAATATAAAAATTAATACATATTTATTTAAGGGATAATTGTATTAAACCCTCCATCCTATGGCTCTCGTTGCACATTGTTTCTCAACCATTGTCGACATACAATTTCACCCTCCTGAACTAATGAAAATGTTTGTCAATACTACCTTTGTACTATTCCGGTAGAATGTAACCAATGAGCATTCGACATGTAGGTTGAAGGTAATGGAATATTCTTATTAGATTCCACAAGAATAGTGTAAAATGTGATATTGACAAACATTTTAATTAGTTCAAGGGTGAAATTGCACATCAACAACGGTTAATGGGCAATGTGCAACAAGGGCTATAGATTGGGGGTTAATGCAATTAACTCTTTATTTAATGATATTTTATGAGTATAGTTTATGAAATATCGGTTTTCAAGATCCAGATTTATTTAAGACTAAAAACTTTCATATTTGTAAAGTATTATTTAAATACACGACATGTTATACTAATATATATATACATATATATATATATAGTTTAATGTAGTTATAATATATGAAATTTTATTATCCGACTGTAGATAGCTGTTAAACTAATTTTACCATCAAATATGAAGAATATAGAACTCCTCCAGTTAGATAATACATTTAATAATATGTTTATATATTATATTATATGTGTGTTACATTAAAATAAGAAATTAATATAATAATATCTGATATATTATATGAAAACTAAAATATAACTTAGCATTTCAATTGTTAAATATCAAATCATCACTTTCTTATTAAAGAATATAAATTTGAGAAATGAGTAATTATAAATTAATTTATATAAATCCTCAATTTATTAAAAATTTCAAATTTAATTATTTTTATAATAATATTCTTTACATATATAAAATATTTTTAGATAAAATCATACATATATTGTATATAAATAATTTAATTCAAAAAAAATTTATTTAAATATAACCAGTTACTTTCTACAATATCTAAAACTCTCAATTTTTATTTTTATCTTGACAAAATTTTTAATTTAAATCATTTTAGTTTAGTAATATATAGAGATGGAGAATTTATTTCAATTATTTGAAGTAAATTACAAGGGACGTATATAATTGACATAGTTGAAATTTTCAAAAGCTTGATAGAGGTAACCATTTAAATAACAAATGATATCAATTTTTATATATTTTTCAATATATTTATTTACACAGTTTTATAGTTATGTTGTGTACATTTATTTTTATATGTTTGCCTATAGTAATTCATAAAAGAATATTTTCACATATGTAAATACTAATATTTGGATTAGTAGTGTCATATCATTTCAAAAAAGTTTGATTGAAAGTAAGTACCCATTAAATTATTTATATATTTTATATTAATAAAATAAATTTATGAGAGATTGATATTTTATTTTGAAGTGAATATTAAAAATTTATTTATTATTTTATCACCGGCCATTTACATAATACATGTTAGTTAAATATTTAAAATATAATAAAATAACTACATAAATAAAATAAATTTTACTTAAAGCAGTTATCTAGAATATTAAGAAATATTTTAGTTTATAAAAAATTGCATGATGCAAATGACTTACTAAATTAATAATCAAATAATAACCGAAGTTATTCTTATAGATGAAATATCAAGAGATTAGCATTTTAAAATTTTCAAATGTTATGAAAATGGTAACTATGATTTATATTATTAAGAATTCATACAAAAAAAATTGTGTTTTAAAAGAATTATTTGCTTATCATATCAAAATATGAATATATAAATACATATCTAATTTAGAAAGCATATTGATTACTGTTCTGCTCCATTTTTATTTTTTAAATTCTTTTATTTATTTTTTTTATAATTTTGTCATTATTCTTTTATAATTTTATTGAAATTAAATTTATTTTTAATGCATCGTACCGAGTAATTTTTTTAAAGCAAAGTTATTGATAGGACATTAAATGGACAAGGATAATCCGTATCATTATATTTCGAAATCCTTATAAAAAAAAAGGAGGTACATAGTTCTCTAATATTATATATTAATTTTTTTTTACATTTTTTCATTCACCTACTCTATTATCTTATAATACCTTTTAATGAAATTAAATTACACTTAACCTATAGTATGTAGTTATCATTTATAAATAATTAAAATAATGTATGTATATATTAAATCTTTTATGCATAAGAAAATATAGATTTTATAAATTTCCCCTCCTATTCACCATACTCAATATTTTTTAATAAATTATCTAAATTCATTTTCATTTGTAAACCTAAATAATAAAAGTTTGACTAATTTAAAAACCCTGAAAAACCGAAAATAAAATAGAAACATCACCAAACTTGCTCCGAGTTTGCAATTCAAGAGTCGACCCGGTTCCAACGAGTCAACTAATTAACCTCCAAAACAGTCTCTGAACTGAAGATCCACAGCAGCTTACGGATATTATTGTCACACAGATTACAAAGCTATGAAGCGGCAGCTGCTCTTTTCCTTCAAATTCGTCACCCTCACCAGCGTGTATCTGTTCACACGCTCTCGCACACCCACAAACAAACGCAGACAGCCCGAAGCGGGCTATGCTCTACAATGCCCATAAGATACACAATGCCAAGAATCAGTCGAAATGCTGGAGAACGATATCTGCCTTTTCAAAGCGTTCCTCAAGGACTCCAGGAAAATGAGCAAAAAAGATGAGGCCCTGGAAGAGCTGGTGGGGCAGATTCAGGATGTGGTGTGTGAAGCTGAAGATGTAATCCTCGTGTTTGCCAATCAAGAGGAGGAAAACAGGGCCTGGAATTTCCTCTGGAGAGCTTTTGGTGGGCGGATGAAACTCATCAGCGTCGCGAAAGAAGTTAGGGCTATCAGAACAAAGGTGAAAATTATATATGACAAGAGCAGGGTTATCTGTGCCACCCAGCGGAGCGGAAGGGCGGCGCCTGAAGAGGAGACGGCGGGGTAGAAAAAGGCATATCCGGTTTGGGTCTGAGTTTTAATTAACATTTCTATTATGTATTAATTGATGTTATTCTCCTGATGTATTAACATTTATAAGCAAGATTTTAGCTTAGCAAAATTTAATTTTTTTAAAAGATTTTCTGATAAATGGTTTCCTAAGAGCTTCAGAAATAATTTAGGATAGTAAGTTCATTTATTCGATCAAATTAGTTGGAATTTATATATATCTCAAACTACGTCTTGCATCAATTAGGATGGAGTGACTTGAATTATGTGATTTCTAGATGATGAATAATTTTTGTTCCAAGATAAAAATTATGTTCTTTTCTTCCAAAAAATGACGACTTTTACAAATTACAAATGTCTCTCAATATTAAATTATGGTTTAGAATGGAATGTTTCAACGACGACTTTTACAAATTACAAATGAAAATGACCACGCGTGAACTCTCTCTCTCTCTCTGCTGTTATTAATGGGGAAGTAAACTTGGGATAAGATAGTCATCACAGATCTTTCTTCTGGTTGACAATAGAACACAACTTGAAGCATGAATCTGTATCAAGTTTATGAGTATATGGCCTGTGGGACCCTCGCTGACCACCTTTACAAATTTGCAAGGAACAATGGTAACGGCTCATCTCTCACGTAGAAGCAATGCCTTAATATATGCACTGGAGCTGCTCGAAGGCTAGACTATCTGCATACTAGCCAATCACTCTTACATTGTGATGTAAATGCTTCAAATATCTTGCTTGATGAAGATCTCAGAGCTAAATTTCTCACTTTGGCTTGGCCAAATCGTTAAGTAGATTGAAGTTACAGAACAGAGTCATGTTAGCACAAAAGTAAAAGGCACATCTGGGTACGGCGATCCAACCTATCTCATCACCGGTAAAGTAACCAAGAAAAGTGACACATACACCTTTGGGGTGGTATTGTTGGAAGTATTGACTGGGACACTAGCATTGGATCCAATAGCTGCAGAGGATGAGCGGATTGTGACCAAGTGAGCTCGAAAAAACATTAGTAAGGGAAAAGTTGATCAGATTGTGGCTTTAAATTTGAAGGGCAAGATCTCAAAAGATAGCCTAAAGGCATTTGTGGGCATTGCTGAAAGATGCTCGGATGATGAACCAAAGAAATGGCCAACAATGACTCAAGTTGTGCTACAACTTGAGTTCGCACTAGAGCAGCAAGAGAGCTAAAAATCTCCAAGTGATAAGGATGATATCAATCCATCTAAAAATGACGCTAACTTATCAGTTAGCACTGTGCAACTTGCAATGACCTCTGGAGATCTGTAGAATCCCACACCCCCTCCAAAAGAGCAAACCATCAACAAAGTGGTTAATGATAAGCCTCCATCTGGAACAAAAGATGGGAGAAAAGCCACAATACATAAATCATCACGACTTTGGCCATGGGATTCACTTTGGGTCAAAGTTAAACCATTTGATAAAAATGAGTCGTCATTATCAGCTAGAAAATTATATAGCCACTATAAAATTCGAAAACATTTCCTATACATATTTGATGTTCGAACTTCGAACTTTCATTGCCTATTATAACTTATTTATCATAATGGATGCATTTTATAATTACTAGAAATAGTTTATTGAGATGTCTGTAATTGTGTTTGTGAGCACCCACCATTGTATTAATTTCAGGTAAGTTTAACGAAGCCATATATCATCTAACGGAAGCCATCATGCGGAATCCAAAGTCGGCAATATTATTTGCGAATAGAGGTAATTCTGAAACATGCGAACCACCTCAAATATTTCAAATGTTAAGGATGTTGTTCATCTGAAATGAACTCTTGCAGCAAGTGTCTTTCTCAAACTGGAGAAACCAAATGCTGCAATCCCAGATGCTGATGCTGCTTTTCTGGTATATGTGTTTTATTTGCTACTTATTCACTAGCTTTGAGGAATTTGATTACTGATGCTTGCTTGAGCAGTTGGTCTCCTTGAACAAAATGATTATTTAACTGTATGATCATATATATCAGATCAAACCAAACTTTGCAAAAGGATATAAAGCACGAGGGATGGCAAGAGCAATGCTGGGCTTATGGAGATTTGCGTGTGGCATCAAAGTAGGATTTTGATGAGGAGATCGGCTTGGTGCTCAAAAAGGTCATTTTACTAAAGAACTAGACTGAATTTGTGCCCACTTTATGGGCTTCATTTTCATTTTTCGGTTACTTTACATAATGAATTTCAGCATGTGAGTGTCTTAATAGCTGTTGCTAAATACTTTTCAGGTTGAACTCAAAGCAAATAAAATTCAAAATTATCGCAGAAAATATGAATGCTTGCGGAAAGAAAATGAGCTGATGAGAACTCAGCTTGAAAAATAGAGTTTCCGGGTATTTTCCTTATTGTAGTTGATAAGTTAGTTCCCTTTACTATAATAAGCTCTTCTCATCATTGTCCAGTTACTTTTCCATATAAGGGAATTTAACATTTAGGGCCAGTTTGCTTTTACATTTTCAAAGGCCTTTCTATTTGAAAATTTTCAAAATTTTTCCTGAGCGTATGTACCATTCTATTTTCACAACTATCTTTAAATTTGATTTGGCCTAAAACACCCACTATAATTTCAAAATAATTGAGACATAAGCATTGTTATTAAAGGTGTACGCTTGTCTCGCTTGAAGTGACCAAGCAAGCCAGGCACAGCCTTGGCACCTTGTTATTGTTGGGCAAGACGCTTGTAGGAAGGTCATGCCCATGGGCGGGTGCCTTGCTG
>JACGDI010001991.1:232108-274511 GCA_014898725.1 Jacaranda copaia
TTAAACTCATATTTTAATCATTACAAATATATATACACACATCATCCAACTATATATATAATACATCAAAAAATTATTTTCACCCTATAAACCTAATAAAAAAGCAATTGATTTCACAACCACAGTAAAGTTTGTCTCCTTCCAAAACCTAAAGAAATAAATAATTTATTCTCAAGTTATTTTTCATATTTCTTTAAAATAAAAAAAAAAACACTTGGCACATTCTTCAAATTTCTCTCAAAAATCTATTCCCAAAATTTTTTTCTACGAAACGCCCAAAACTAAAAATAACATAGTGTGTCATTTTTTGGTGCAAGTGTCTGAAAATTGCAGCTATAAGGGTTGCACTTTACTGTTGTTGATGTGTGAATTTATGGTGTTGTTTGGGCATCTCAGTAGTAGGCCCAGAAAACAGGTGAGGGTTGTAGAAGGTTGACAAAGGTTGGCTTAAAAATTAAGATAATTTTGTATATTTGAATTAAGCATGTTTAAGTGCTTAAAGATCCTGGAACGAAGTATGATTTCATGCTTCCTTATTAGCTTATCTTCTTTCGATGAGCATCGCATATCCGATTTGAACAGAAAGTGTAATCGAGGGCCAAGCTACTCCCTTTTGCTTTATTCTTTTTTATATAAGATAGGGAGCACCTACTATACTTGAGTGAAAAGCCCTAGCACTTTCAGTCAAAGAAAGAGGCCAGCTTAGGAGTTTATTGACCTAACCGAATAAAGAAAGAAAAGTGTGGTTTTCCCATGAGCTTTCTCTGAGTTATTTCATAATAGGGATCTGGGACTTATAATCATATGCAAGTAGAATAAACTTATTGCTAATGTTAAATAATGAGATTAAGCCCTTACTAATATCAAGAAACGAGGTTTCAATGTGGAGTTGTTCGTATTTTGTTGAAGGGGTTTGAATTAACTCTTTTTATTAAGAAAAATAAATAAATAAAAAAGAAAAAAGAATTCAAATATTCTAATTTATGGCTTTCTTAACCAATTAAAAATTGGACTCCAGACAGAGCCCATTAGTACTACACGTGAAAGCCTAAAGGCCCAAAAGCCGCCCTCAAAACGATAAGTCTGCAAATTGATGGCTCAAAAGTGGTCAGGCCCAAAATGAAAAGATTGTAAGATCGCTGTCATGGGATGCGTTTGATTTGACTGAACAAGTGATATTAAGCCCAATAATAGTCTGCAATGCCTTGTTTGATTTCTAAGTTTATATAGTGATAGGTCGCCATGAAATTACACTTAATTCCACTTTGAGCTCGTTTCGTTCGCACGGCAATCAAATTTTTGGGTGGACCACGAGTGTAACGCCCCGATTTTTGGAGTGGAATTTGAAAAATATTGAGAATTAATTTAATTTAATTTTAAGTAATTAATTCAAAAAAAGGAGAGAAAAGAAAAGAAGAATTTGGATTTAATTAATTGAATTCTAATATTGGATCTAGTGGAAGAGCAATAAAAGTGAAATGAACTTTAGGCAAATCATATTTAAATTAATTCAGACCTCACTTTGACATTAGAAAATTTAGAGAATCAAAAAATTAATAAAGTTGGACTCAATTGCAAGAATTAAAATGTTAGACAGGGCCAATGTGTGAACAAAGGAAGTTGGAGGAGTGAATTGGAAGACAAAGGGGCCAATGTCAGGGACCCAGAAATTTGAAGGACTAAACTGATAGATGAGGAAAGGTCTGAGGCCGAAATGAGATTTTGGGGAAAATGAAAAATATAAAATAAAGGTCCCTTATTTTCATCTAATTCTCACATGCATAACCGGCTTATCCTCCTCCATCCTTCACCATTGCTGTGTCCCAAAACATAAAACTAACCGGCTCTCATCTTCCTCTCATTAAGACGAACACAATGATACCAATTACACCTTGAACCGACCGGCAGAATGCTGGAAGAGTTCAGCTTGATGGTCGTAGATTTTGGAGGTGGCGCGTTGCCAGTTTTCGACGACTAAAACTCAGGAAGAAGGTGTGTGTTCTGACGAGTTCATGGAGAGGAGCATAGTGCAGCCTCAATTTTGTGATCAGACCACCGGAGGTATGGAAATTGGAGGCCGTGGCAGGCGGTGGCGAGACTGTGGCACTGTGATGTTTTTAGGAAATTGACCTGCAACACGGTGGCGAAATAAGCAATTGGTAGAGGGCTTTTGATTAGCGCGACAAGGCGCGCGTCCAGGTGGTGGCAGGCTTATCTTCGGTGGCAGCTGACAGCGGTGGACGGCAATGCTCCGGCGGCTGAAGTACAGTAACACCGAATCGAATTCTGGGTTTGTTCGGGCTAATTTCAGGCTTCAAATTGGACTCAAATCGGTCCAATTTGGTAACTTTCGCTTGTTGAGTTGTTAATTTGATTAAATTCTTGTTTTAATTCGATTGGAAATTGATTAATAATTAAAACATAAATTAAATTGAACTAAGATTATAATTAATCAAATTTTGACAATAGATTAAGATTTTGGCCTTGGATTTGTGAAGGCTTGATTGAGACCTAGTATGTCAAATTGGTTTAAGTTGGAAAGACCAAAGAATCAATTTTATAAAATCGAGTTGACTAGTTGGAGATATTAAATCAAATAAGCTTTAGACTATAGCAATATTTTATGTTTCCATTACATATCATTAGCTTGTTGTCCTAATAGATTACTTGAAAAATTGGCCAACATATTGATATTGGACCCATTAAAGATATTCAGAACATCCAATTAGTGCAAGATTAGGACGCAAGTAAAATAATATTTCAAAGATCGGGGCAACTAAGATATACAATGTGATATGATTACATTGGCTCAATGAATAAATGTCGTGAGGCCCCGTTAATGTTACAAGTTAGAGGTAGAGGCATCAGTAATTTGCCTAGGGTCTTGTGAAATTTAGAATGTTATATAAAGTTCTTGTGAGCATCTGGCCATAGGAAATGATTAGAAAAATATGGAAAAATAAAATAAGGTAGTCGTTGATAAGGATACTAGGTGTAGTTGCATTATGACTTAAAAAATTAGTATTACATTTAAATTAAGACATCTTATAATAATGTTTGGATTGAATAGGAAACGAGGACGCGAGCCATACAATCAACTAAGAAAGTCCCTTTGTATCTTCCAAATGAATTTTACACCCGCTATTAAGAGACCTTCTTGTTGGGGAGATAACTTACATGCTATATCAATTACTATTGTGCAAATGAATTTTACACTTGCTATTAAGAGACCCATTTTGTTGGGGAGAGAACTTACATGCTATATCAATTACTATTGTGCAAGATCTTTGACGCATGTTTTCTTGATATTTTAATTATGATAAATATTTCACATATTTGAAAGTCCAAGATTACATGGGTCTACTTGAGATATTTTTTCTTTTCAAAATCTAGTTTCTTGGTTTTTAAACGTACAAAATGTAATTTGATAGGAAACAATCACAACACCATAATTTGACATTATATGATGATTGAGTTACAGTATTTTTGATTTTGGTTATATTGATGATTTTAAGTGTGGCAAATGTGTTATAACATGAATTATGCTAATGTGATATATTCTTATGACCTTTTAGGATGCCTTTGGAAAGTTTAGATTCAAAGGGATGTCATGGGAAGTTGGGCTTGCGACTAGGTCCAAAAAAATGATTGGGCAAAATGGATCGATGGTGATGGTCTCTAGGCTAGTACTCATTCACGATCCTGACATGCAGATAGTTGTAAATAGTTGTTCGTGAGTGGCGAGATCTAGCATACGGTTGACCATGCCATATGTGTTAGTCATGTTTGAGCTGATCACTTGGAATCTAGAGGGATAGCGATTTCAGTCTTTCCAAAAATGGAATGATACAACTTGATACCTCTAATAGTCTTTTGCAAAATTGATTGATGCATTTTGATATATATGTTTGAATTTGAGTAATATATGTAAGTGAACTATTGTTTGAAAACCATGTTGATCATTACGTTTTTCTTTTTAAGATTTGAAACTTCTTCAAGAAAGGTTTCAAAATTGTGAAGTCTCGGCACTGGTGTGGAACTGTGTTGAGATGGAACATTTACAATTTGAAGAACACCTTTTCAATGAAAAACAAATCATTTTTATTTTGTTTCGTGATCGACGTAAGGATATATTTAAAACTTTCATTAGCATACTAACTTACTAAGTCATTTGAACTTATAGTTATTTCTGTGTTATTTTTCTTCTGTTATTTACCCCAGATAGGAGCAAGTTACGATAGGAGCTAAGTGACAATCTACATAAGGTATACAATTTAGCGAAAGTATATAAATGTATAGGTTGCAATATACTAGAGTTGTTACATGAATGAATTGGACAAAATTTGTAGCATGACTTCTGTTGGTTTGAAAATAAGTTTGACCTGTAGAAGATCGTTACTTATGAAACTTTGTTGTATTATATCTGCAAAGTGTTGATTTAATGAGGATTAGGATTGCTTTGGTATATTATATATGACTAGTCATTATGTCATGAGTTTAGACAAGCTTGTACATGATTGAACTCTATGTAATTTGTCTCATCATGACTACTATGTTAAGTATAACTTCACATGTTTTGATTTTAGGTTGATTCTCATTAAAAGTTGGATATTATGTTAAATGTTTTGGATTTAACAAGGGTTATCTTATTCAGGAAACTTCTTGTCTTAAAATTTAGGCTAAATAAACAAGAGCTGAGAGAAAAATCGAGCGAAACGGATCAAGGAGTCAAAAAAGGTGTGCAGTGAACAGTAACTTTGCATAGTGAATTGTAACATCCTGTTGGGGCACAAGTTTTTTGCTCTCTAGCGTAAAGTTTTTGCCTAAATTTTGTAGCAGCACATAATTCTTGCGTCGGGCGCAAGTCATGCATGCCTCGGTGCGCAGTGCAAGCCTATAGACCTAAGACTCAATTTTTGCAAGTATAAATTTATTTTTCTTCTGGGATAAATATATGAGACACATGTACAAAGAGTTCTAGACTGCTTTTGAGATAGTTTCTTGAGACTGTATTTAGAACGAGGGTGTTGAGTGTTCTCGTGAGATTTGTGGAATTAAAATTTGTACTTGCACTTTGATTTGACATTAATAAAGTTCTCTTTTTTGTTGGGTGAATTAGGCATATCATCGAACCACGTTAAATCCTATTGTCAATTACATTGAATTTCTTTATCATTATTTCAAAGTTGTGATTCTAGGTCGTTCCAAATTATAATAAATTGGTATTGGAGTTGGGATTGATCAGATGTCAGCTATGAAATACGAGGTAGAGAAGTTTGATGGGAAGAATGATTTTGGGCTATTAAAGATAAAGGTCAATGCCATCTTATGTCAACAAAGTTTATAGAGAGCGTTAAAAGGCAGAGATTCCTTGTCAAAAATATTGACAGATGAGGAGAAGGATGAGTTTATAGCAAAGGTTTACGGTACCTTGGTGTTATAATTGGTAGATAACATATTGAGAGAGGTAGCTATGGAAAGTACGCTAGCAAGACTATGGTCAAAGTTGGAGAGTCTCTATATGACGAAGTCCCTAACAAATCGGCTGTATCTGAAATAGTGGTTATACATGTTGAGGATAAAGGAAGGTATATCTATTACTCAGCATATTGATTATTTCAATAAAGTAATTTTGGATCTTGCTAGTATAAATGTTAAAATTGAAGATAAAGATCAAGCGTTGATTCTCTTATGTTCTCTACCCAAATCTTTTGAGCACTTGGTCACTACTTTGCTGTATGGATGAGATACGATTTCGATGGACGATTTGAAGGCTTCATTGAATTTCGACAAGTTGAGAAAACATGTCTTGGGCAGTAATGATGGTAAAAGTCGGGAAAGATTGGTGGTGAAAGGGAGACTAAGATAAAGAAAAAGAGTAAAGGCCGATCGAAGTCCAAAACCAAGCCTAGAAACGGTGACAAATGTTTTAGGTGCGATGGAAAATTGTTCAGAACGAGGAAAGACAAAGGATGTAGGTAAAACTTCTAATCAGAAATGGGATGACGTCATAGGAATTATTGAGGATGAGTTTGATGGTGGGCTTGTTCTTAATGTTACCGAATGCTTACTAAGTTCTGAGTGAATTTTGAATAGTGGTTGTTCTTACCACATGTGCCCATGTGAAAATTGGTTTACCACCTATTAGAAATACGATGGTGGTAAAGTACTTATGGGGAATGATGCTTCATGCAGGGTTGTAGGAATTAGCTAAGTTAGTATTAGAATGAACAATGACATAGTAAGGACTCTAACAGATGGCGCTATGTTCCAAATCTGAAGAAAAATCTGATTTCACTAGGTATTTTGGACAAGAATGGTTGTGAGTATAGGGCTCAAGATGGAGTTCTGTGGGTTTCCAAAGATGTGCTGCTTATTATGAAGGGCGACAAAAGAAATGACCTTACATATTGCAGGGCAGCATAGTTTCTGGTACTATAGCAATTTCTTCATCAGTCAATGATGCTACAATATTGTGGCATATGCGGCTTGGGCATATGAATGAAAGGGGAATGTCAGAACTGAGCAAACTTGACTTGCTTAGTGGAGAGAAGACTGGAGAGCTGAATTTCTGTGAGTAATGTGTGCTTGGCAAGCAACATAGGTGAAATTTAGCATTGTGGTTCACAAGACCAAGGGCACTTTGGATTACATTCACTCAAATCTTTGGGGGCCTTCTCAAGTTCCTTCAGAAGGTGGTGCCAGGTACATGCTAACATTTATTGATGATTTCTCACAGAGAGTATGGATATATACTGAAGCATAAGGATGAGGTGTTTATCAACTTCAAGCAATAAAAACTTTAATCGAGACGCAGATAGGAAAGGAAATCAAGCGCTTGAGGACTGACAGTGGATTAGAGTTTTGTAACAAGGGATTTCAAGAATTCTATGACAAAAAGGAATTGTGAGGCATTGTATAGTTGCACATACACCACAACATAATGGAGTTGCAGAACAGATGAAGAGGACTATTTTGGAAATAGCTAGATTCATGCTTTTTAACATCGAATTGTCGAAGGATTTTTGGGCAGAAGTGGTCAACACTGCTTGTTATTTGGTGAATAGGTCATCATCAACTGCTTTGGATTGCAAGACACCAATGGAAGTTTGGTCCGGGGCTTTTGTTGATTTCTCAAATCTGTGAGTATTTTAGTGCCCAGGTTATGCGCATATTCATGATGGAAAGCTTGAACTAAGGGCTAGGAAGTGCATATTCCTAAGCTATGCAGATAAAGTAAAGGATTATTATTTGTGGTCTAATGATGACAAGAGCTTCAAGATGATTATTAGTAGGGATGTGACTTTTGATGAGTTTGTAATGATAAAGAAGGTGGAACAATCCAAAAGCAGTTAACAAGGCATTAAGAAGAAGATGAAGTTTGAACTTGACACTCCACAAGTTTCAAAGGAGAAACAAAAAGTGGTAGATGAAGCTGGTGAGAGCACATTATCACTTAACTAACAACACGAAAATAATTCACTATAGAACTATCATTTAGCTCATGATAGATAGAGGAGACAAACCAAACCACCACAATGGTTTGCATATTTAGATATGGTAGCTTATGCTTTGAGTTCAGCTGAGGAATTTGTAGGAGATAATCCAGTCTCATACAAAGATGCAATTCCCGGCCAAATTTTGATAAATGGGTTGCAACTATGAATGAAGAGATGGAGTCTCTACACAAGAATAGCACATGAGAGCTGATTGATATACCAAAAAGGTGGAAAATTGTAGCAAATGGATCTACAAGAAGAAGGAAGGGATTCTTGCAGTTAAGGATGCTAGATACAAGGCACGTTTGGTTGCTAAGGGTTTTATTTAAAGAGAGGGAGTTGACTTTCATGATAGGTTCTCCCCAGTTGTAAAATACACTTTCATTTATGTTTTACTTGCCATGGTTGCTTTGTTTGATATAGAGCTTGAGCAAATGAATGTGAAAATAACATTTTTACATTGTGAGTTAGAGGAATAAATCTACATGAGCCAACTAGAAGAATTCATTATTTTTGAGAAATAGAATCAAGCATGTCTCTTGAAGAAGTCTTTATATGGCTTGAAGTAGTCTCTCAGGTAGTAGTATCAAAGGTTTGATACATTTATTATCAAGATATGATACACTTGAAGCAATTTTAATTGTTGTGTATATTATAAAAAATGTAGTAATGGCCTCCTAGTGTATTTGCTATTGTATGTTGATGATATGTTAATAGCTTCTAGAAACATATATGAGATCAATATTTTAAAAGCTCAGTTAAGTGAAGAATTTGATATGAAAAATTTAGGCAGCGCAAAGAAGATATTGGGCATGGAGATCGTTTGGGACAGACACACCGAATTGTTGTACTTGTTTCAACAACATTACATTGAAAAAATATTTGTGCATTTTGAGATGGATAAGTCCAAGCCAGTAAGTATGCCGCTTGCAGCTTATTTTAGGCTCTAATCAAATGATTCACCGAATATTGAGGATAATGTGGAGCACATGTCTAATATGTTGTATGTCGGTACAGTGTGTAGCTTGATGTACGCCATGGTATACTCTAGACCAGACATTTCACATGCAGTTAGTGTTGAGAGCAAGTACACGCACAAGCTAAAAAAGACTCATTGGCTGGCTATGAAATGGATTATGAGGTATCTGAGAGGCTCTGTAGACAGATGTTTGAGGTATAGTCAATTGAATTCTACTGCAAGGATAATTAGCTATGTGGATGTGGATTACGCAGGAGATTTGGATAGTAGAAGGTTCATGACGAGGTACGTGTTTTATGTTTCAAGTTGTACAGTCAGTTGGAAGGCGATTTTGCAGTTATCAGTTGCATTGCGTAGAACAGAAGCTGAGTACATAACTTTGGCTGAAGGCGTGAAGGAAGGCATTTGGCTAAAGGGGTTGATTAACGATATAGGTATGGATTCTAAAATCATTTCAATATTTTGTGACAGTAAGAGTGCCATACACTTGTCAAAGAATCAAGTTTTTCATGAGAAAACAAAGCACATTAATGTGAAATATCACTTTATCTAGGATATGTTGTCTCAAAGTGTTATTTTGATTGATAAGGTTGGGACTAAGGATAATTCGGCAGAGATGTTGACCAAGACTATTCCATAAATCAAATTTGAGCATTACTTGGATTTGATTAACATTCGCAGACTCAGATGACAAGCCTTTTTTGGGGGCATGGACAAAGAAGGATGATGAATTTTAAGTCAAAATGGAGAATTGTTGATTTTACCTTGAAATTTGGGCTAAATAAACGAGAATTGAAAGAAAAATGGAGTGAAACGGAGTAAGGGGTCGAAAAAGGCGCATGGTGAACAGTAACTTTGCGTCCCAACACAAAGTTTTTGCCCAAATTTTGTAGCAGCATAGAATTTTGGTGTGCGGCTCAAGCTAATGGGCGCAAGACTCAATTTTTGCGGGTATAAATTCAGTTTTCTTTTGGGACAAATAGATGAGACACATATACGAGGGTTTCTAGACTGCTTTTGAGATAGTTTCTTGAGATTGAGTTCAGAATGAAGGTGTTGAGTGTTCTCGTGAAATTTGTGGAATTCAAATTTGTACTTGCACTTTGATTTGAAATCAATAAAATTTTCTTCTTTGTTAAGTGGATTATGCATATTGCCGAATCACTTTAAATTCTATTATCAAGTACATTAAATTTCTTTATTATTATTTCATAATTGTGATTCTAAATTATTCTAAATTACAACACTTGTGTATAAATTGAATAGCCCTTGGGATGGGAGCAAGCACCTCCTTGTTGGGGCACTTGGTGAGATTAACTAATTATCTTTTCATGCTTGACATTAAAATTATAATATAAATCCTGAGACTTCATTTGGTATGGTGGCACTTCTGAAAATTTAGCATAGCTTTTATTTATATATCAGATATTAAAGGAAAATATTAAATTGCCATTAGGATATATACTACTCTTAATCTAATCAATCAATAGAATTTAAAATAACACAACAATAACTCAATAGTGCTTTAATTTCTATCGAATTGCAACTACTCAAGATTGATACTCTACGAAATCAAATGCAGTAATTGAGAGTTAAGCTACAAGAATACTTTAGAATTAAGCAATCTTCATTTATCATTCTTATTGAGTGCTTTAACAATTTTTCTACTATGTTTTAACTTTATAAGTGATATAATCTTTTATCCCTCGTAAATAATATTTGAATACATTGGTTGACATATATTCATTGTCTCCTAACAGTAAAGATTTAAAATTAAAAAAAATTATTTTAAATAATTTAAAATGTATTACTGGATTATCTATGAAATAATTGGTACAGTTCAATTCTCACTTCAATTAACAGAATTTGTTTGAGATAATTCAATTCCAAATTGAAACTTTTATGGCGCATCTAAAAATTAAATAACCACATATTAAAGTAAGGTTTCATATAATTTTTTTCTTTTTAGGAAAAGAAAATGAGGATTTCAACAAAGATATTACTCTTGATATAGTTTGCACATATATAGGGAAAATAAATGTTCTATTTATTGAGTGTAACAAAGTACAGAACTTTCATAGTATAAAGATTAACAACCCATCGTAAAATCCAATACGTGCAAACTTTGCCGCCCTACAATTATAAATTGCTAGAGACAATTTTTTCTTTTTTCCCTTTTCTTTTTCTCTATGTTTCTTTTCTTCTTCTTCTTTGAAAATGGGGCTTTTGAAATTTCTCAATGTTGATTATTAGGGAATCTACATTAAATTTATATTGGAATAAATTTGAGAAATTACATATGTTCTTCCATTTTTGTATAAATAATGGGATAATTTTGCATTATGAATATAATTTACCAATGCTTATAATAACCAGTAATGAAATTTTAAAAATTAGTAATAATTTTTAATTACGTAACGACTATTATTGTAAAAGTAAACAAAGACCTAAACTTTAGAGAGATTCAAACAAAGACATCACAACCTTGGAGCTTAAATTTTGCTTCTTAAATTAGGACTCCTAGCTCCTTTATATATATAGATAGATAGATTAAAAAAAAATTATTGTTAATTCCCCAACTCTTTATATATGAGACTTAAATTCACGATTCATCTTTTTATAGATTTATAACTTATTTTTTTTAACACTATGGCATTAGCAAGTCAATGCAAAGTTAATTGGTTTAATTTTTAGCATAAAGGTGCTAAAACTATTAACTTTTTATATAAATTTGGACACACATTCAATGAGAAAATCAAAATAAAAGAGAATTGTATACATATTTTTAGCTCACCATGCATAGATTAAGCTTTAATAATTTGTCCTTCACTACAAGAATGCCAAGCAACTTGTATTAATAATTTGTGCTTGACTATAAGAATATTGCTGAGCAATTTATAATTCTAATCTCATATTTAGCAAGAGATCAATTGGTCTAATGTCATTATTCTTATATCTTGATTTGTAAGATTCAAAATTTTAACTCTGGTGAACTTTCAATACATATATGCATTGCCTATGTATCTAAATATTTAAAAAAATCACAAAATTTTTTATCATATAGCAAACAGCCCCAAAATTGGCAAATTGTAAAATAAATTAGAAAAAAAAAACCCTATTTCATCTCTCACAATAGCAATATAAAAGGTGATATGAACATGGGCCCATACACCAAATTGGCTCATCACTCAGTCGGGTCCTCAAGCCCAAAATATCTTGAAGGCCCAAAAACATGGGCTCAGTTTTTATCTAAATTGAGGCCTATGGATCAGGTCAGTGTCATCCGAAGTCAAATTTGCTCACCAGTGTTTTGATAAAACCTTGTTGCAATCATCTTCCTAAACCCTCAAAGGTGAAATGGCATAGCTGTATGTAAAGCATTTGCCTGTTTGATTTAAGATGTGTCTATTAACAAGAGTCATGCATCTTTGGTTATGACTAAAAATTAATCCCTTTCTCAAAGGTTATGACTGAAGTGAAAAAGTAGTAAAGAAGGTGAAAGGCTTCGAACACTTGGTAAGGTCCTAAGACTAAAAGATAAAGCATTAATGGGGAAGAACACTTGACAACAGAGTGGCTTTATTACTCCGTAAGGAGCCACATATCTTCTTTTTTTTTTTTTTTTTGGGACATCATAATTATGCATTTACGCACTCACTTCCGCACACTTTGTTTCTATGAGAATTAATGAGAGTCTTGATCCGTGCAGACAATAATGCACAGCTGCCAAAGAGTTTTGAGAGGATGTCTGGGTTGCTTGAAGCGTACGAGGTCTAGGTTGCTTGAATAAATGTTGCCCTTCATACTTATTGTGTGTTTCTTCCTACCTCTGATTGTTATCTGATTTGATTTCTGTGTTTCGCGACTATTAAATATTTTGTTGTTAGATCATAATGTTATTGTTATCGAGTTTGCAGCAACGTTCAGTGACTATTTGATCATTTCAAGCGCAGTGTTCTATTGTTTTACCCGCCTTATTCAATGTTTTTAAATGAATTATCCAAATGCATTTTTATTTCTAAATCTAAATCAATAATTAACTTTTCACCTCTGAAAAATACTGAAAATTGGAAAATGACAGAGAAACACTACCTGACTTGCTCCTAGTTTACAATTCTAGAACCAGCAGCTTACAGATATTATTATCACATAGATTACAAAGCTACAAGCAGCAGCTGCCCTTTGCCTTCAAATTATTCAACCTAACCAGCGTTTATTTCTTAATCCCCAAACAAGCTCAGGAATCCCGACAAATCAATAGCAGTATTATTCCTCTTGGAAAATCTGAGACGGGTTTTGCTCTACTAGGGAAAAATGCACTTTTAGTCCATTGACTGTGGCTATTTGCAGAAAAAGGACATTAATAATTTGCAATTTTTGATTTGGCCCACTTCAGCGATCAATTTTGCACTGTTAGTATAAATTGTCATGATTTAAGGACAAATTGCCTGAAATCGCAAAATCACGCAATGGATAGTTTAGGGCTTTTGTGACATGTGACAATTTTTTCTACTTCTTCCGTTTATGTGTGCATGCCTTGCCCATGTAGATCGGCCACATGACATTACATCCAATGTCAATATCCTAGTGGCAGACATAAGTCACGTCATCCACCCATTTTTGTAAATTTTAGAAAAGAAAAATGTTAAAAATTCAAAACTAAAAAATGTGAAATAGAGAAGAAAAAAATAAAAGAAGAAAACACATCTTACAATTTAGAAAAATCTTGAGAACCCACCTTTGAAAATCCTCAACTCTTCTCCCATTCTTGAACCTACAGAAATCCCTGGCGTGCAAGCTGTGAAAGTGTAGCCTAGTAGAAAAAAGATTTTGGTGAAGGAGTATGGTTTTTAAGCACGTGCAAAGGCACGTGGATTTGCCCCCTCCTTCATACGATCAATTTACGGTTCTCTTTAGAAGTGTTATGCTTTTAATGTTTAAAAATTTTTGGTTTGTTGTCTTTTTGTAGAATGTGACTAAAATGTCAAAGAAAAGAATCTTTTTCATGTTCCCTTTAAAAAGGCACATTTGTGAAATCTTGGAGCATATTTTTAATGCATGTGGTCCTTCTCTATGTGGTCCCAATTCTTTGTTTAGTTGACTTGCTACTGTTTTCTACTGTTTTGGAGTCAAGCTTAATTGACTTTATTTATTTATTTTTTTTGTTTTTTCCCATTCCTTACATGTATGCTGAAAACTGTAGATCAATCTCTGTTACTGTAGCTATTTTGTATGGAGGTGAGTTTATACTGGTTCTTGAAGCCAAGTATATTGGGGGTTGTATTGTGAAATTTGATTATGTCTGTAAACATGAAATGACCTTGAAGATACTTGATATGTTTTGTGATAGAATGGAGTTAGAGAAATGCAAGAGATATTATGTAAAACTTAACAATGGCTTTAAACTATTGACTAATGACAGTGAATTTAAAAACATATTCATGAGCCATGTTAAAGTTAATAATAGAGAGGTTTGCATCTATGTTGATTATGTTGAGGTAGAAAGTGCCTCTATCAGTAGCCAAGACCCTTCTAATTCAGTAGTTGTAGCTCCTATGAATGATTGTCATGTGGTATAAAATGATAACATGGATGATAAAGTTATTTGCTTAAGTTCAGATAGGGATAGTGATCATGATGTAGGAGAAGAAAATAGTGGTGACATAAACATACCTTCCCAGCACACATCTTATGTGATTGATCCTGAAAGTCTTGCCACAGAAGCCCAATTAAATGGACCTTTTGAAGATGAATTCCCCCATATTCCCAAAATGATAACTCTGAAAATCAATCCTCTCAAAATAAAGCCTCTCAAAATGAATCCTCTCTAAATAAATCTTCTAAAAATGAATCCTTTTATAATAAAGCCTCCCAAAATAAATCCTTTCCAAATGCATCTTTTGAAAATAAATTCTCTCAAAATAAAGCCTCTTAGAATGAATCCTCTCCAAATGCATCCTCAAAACGTGAATCCTCTTAGAGTGATACTCATGTGGCTGATCTCTCTTTTCCACATTTACATACTCAAATTAATGAAGCATCGGGGAGTTTATTTGAAGATTTGGGCATGGATGAGGACAATCTAGATCTAGATGGGCAGGAGTTTGATAACTTAGATGATGAGACTGAGGAGTTATTGTATAAAAGTAAGGATAAGTGAGGGAATTTGAGTATAGATGATGTTCTCTTTGAAGAAAGTGTAGATGCAAATGTTGAATGGGTAGGAGAAATAGGTGAGATGGTGAGTAAGAAGTAGGGAGAATGATGGAGGGAGTGATCAGACAGTGAATCTAAGGATGGCATTGCTTGGGATAGTAAGGTGGAGGTAGATGAATTAAGTTTTGATGGAGAGCAAGCAAAATCTTCAGCGTCTGTCTTTAATTCTAGAAGCCTCTTTTCACCTAGATTTGCACTAGAGATGACATTTAAGGACTAGAGAATTTAGGAAGGCAATACATGCTGAAGCTATTCAAAGTATGAGGAATTTAAAAATTAAGAAGAATGATAAAAATAGAGTTTATGCAAAATGTGATAAAGAGGGCTATGAATGGAAGATTCATGCTTGGAGGTTAAAAGATGAATCAACTTTCTAGATTCTCACATATAATCCTAACTACAAGTGTAAGCCAACATTTGATGTGGGTAATGTTAAATCTAGCTACTTGGCTGAGAGATTTGTGAACAAGTCGAAGACTGACCCTAAAAGATCAACTAAAGGGCTTAGGATTGAAATGATGGAGGAGGTTAGAGTTAGAGTTTCTTGGGACTAGGCCCATAGGGCTAAGAGAAAGGCAATAGAAATGATTGAGGTAGACCCTGATTTGCAATTTATAAAATTGTGGGACTACGTAGCAAAAATAAGGATAACTAATCTATGGTCCACAATTATTTTAGGGATGGAGTACAACTCAGGTTCCAGTACATTTTCTCATTTTTATTGTTGCTTTAGGGCATTAAAGAGGGGGTTCATGGTTGGATGCAGACCTATTATAGGGGTAGATTGCTATCACTTAAGTGGACTGCAAAAAGTTGTGCTTTTGACAGCTATTGGGATTGACTCCAACAATAAACTTTATTCAATAACACATGCTGCGGTGTCAAAAGAGGCAAGTGACACATGGATTTGGTTTTTAACTCTTTTAAAATAGGATTTGAACATAGTTAGGGTACATGCATTTACATTCTTATCTAACATACAAAAAGGTTTGATTCAAGCTTTTGAGAAGGTCTTCTTAGCTATAGAACTTAGATTTTATGTCAGGCACTTATGGAAGAATTTTTGCAATGTTAGGCTTAAAGGTTTGGAGTTTAAGGATGCTTTGTTTAAAGTTGCAAATAGCACAACTGTGGGGTCGTTCGAGCAAGTAATGAAAGAAATAGGTGAACTTGATCAGGCTACTGTTGAATGGTTGAGTGATAAGCCTCCATCACAATGGAGCAAGTCACACTTTACACCAATGCTAAAGTGTGACATGATTTTGAACAACTTCTGTGAGTCATTCAATAGTGCAATACTTTATGCAAAAGAAAAGCCAATTTTAACCATGCTTGAATGGATTAGAGAACACTTGGTGGCAAGGTTGCCAAAAAGAAAAAGAAAAAGAAAAAGATAAGGCTACAAAAATTTGGAAATGAGACAATTGGGTTGCAAAAATTTGGAAATGAGACATTTGCCCTGCTGTCTTGGAGATAATTGAACAACACATTAAAAAATTGGTAGAATGTATTCTTAGAAAATCAAATGGTACACACTACCAAATCACACACATCTATGAGGGCTAATTCTGTGTAGACTTGGAGTTGTGGAGTTGCAACTGTAGGAGGTGGAAACTTACAGAAATCCCATGTTTGCATACATGTAGTGCAATATGTAGAAAGAGAAAAGATTCACTGCATTATGTGGATCCATGTTACACTATTGAATATTATAAAAAGGTATATAAACCAACAATTTTGGGAATTAATGGCCAAGACCTATGGGGTGAAACATTTTTTATTTCTCCTTTGCCACCAAACTTTAGCACGAAGAAAAGGAGACCTATTAGAGCTAGAAGAATAGACAAAGATGAGGGGATTGGGAAAGGGAAAAAAAGAAACAAAGGGAGATCCAAAGATAAGGGGACAATGAAAGTAAAAAAGAGACAACTCACTTTCAGGTGTGCTCATTGTAAAAGTGAAGGCTAAAACATGCCCTCATAAAGAAAGAGTAAGCTTAGCATCGGCCAGATAGGTATTCATATATGTTTGAACATTGAAATGCATTCATTTTATCGATTTTGTAATTATACTTAACTTGCACTTTCAATGATATCTTTGCATTATTCTTACATGTTAGAAAGTGAAAAATAGACAAAGAAAGGGCAATGTAGGTCTAGCTATGGAAGAGGATGAAGTTCTAATTTATGTTATTTATGATAATTTGAAGCTTATATTATGAAAAAAATCCCTATAATCCTGCTATCTATGCTTTTTACTAGGGGTGCAAAGGTAAGATGATAACATTAATGCAATCCATTTAGGCACTCAACTAGCAAGATCAGCTAGGAAAAGTGCTAAGGTTGCATTTACACTTTTGGATTTTTCACCAATTTAGTGCTTGTCTTAAAGGTTAAAGCATATGGTTTTAATTTGATGCAATTCATAGGTTAGGAAAAATGCTAATGAAGCTAGGTCTAGTAGTGATTCATTTGAGTTAGGTTCACTAGCAGCAAATGCAAGGAAAAGGTTTGAGGTACAACTATTGACCTTATTGCCGTGTACTTTTAGCTATTTGTATGGTTTTAGGCCTTACATTTAGCTTTATGTGAATTGATAGGAAATGAGGAAAACAGCACAATCTAAGAGTAACAATGCTCAAAAAAAGAACAAAAATAAACGTGGCCATACCTTAGAAGCCCCAGCCAAGGTTCCTGGACCTAGTATGTATTAACAGTTGCAAATGTCATAAAATGATGGTAGCCAGCCATCTCAAGCAGTTTTAACCTAGGCATCCACATCAGGAAGGAAGAAATATGTTACATTGAGCAACTTGAACAATACCATGGATAACCTTAATGGGAAGAAGAAGAAAAAGACTACAAAGAAGAAGACAACCTGAATAAGAAAAGTATTCATTTGTCTATGTAAAGAAAGCAATTTTTTGATACTGAAACATGTGAAACCTTGATAGCAGAGGGCTTGGATCTTAAGTTATGGAAATCGAATATCAAGCATGATTAACTAAATGATTTTATTAGTAACATACTAGGCTTAGTTGAAAACGTAATAATTTGTTAAGATAACTAGAAAAATTATGGTACTATTGAAAATAAGATTGACCTATACATGCAACGATAAAACTATGGGTAAAGCTCATGTATCAAAGAACTTGGTTATATCAAATGAACCCCACAAGATTTTCTACCATTGTCTAATATTCTGTACCTTTAGGAATGGATTAAAGATTTTGGTGCCAATTTGATGATCGACAAGTTTAAAAAGAACATCTTTTTATTCTTAAGAACTAGATAAGCATATACATATATGTTTACAAAAGTTGTGTACTAACATAATCGTGTGGACTGACTTGAATTTTAGAGAATCTTATCTCATGGTCAAGAATTCTATGTTCTACAATAATATGCCAACCTCAACGTTATTTGGAAATATTTTAGGTTTAATGTTGTGGGCTAAATTGGTCTAGGTCTATTTTCTCAAGCTAAAATTTTAACATGCCAGCAATAAATACTAATTGAAATTACCAGTCGAATGTCCAATTGTACGCCAACAACATCACAATGAATAATCACCAATTAACTAAACTAACAAATTTTAGCACTATGTAGAGAATACTCTAGCTAGAAATGTATAGAAGAAGATAGACAATGTTGTCAACTCATGTCAAATCCCAAGAACAGATTCTAAAGCAAAGAGGCCAAAAATAGAATCTAGTGGTAGTGACATGATGCTTTTGTGGTTTATTGACAATCGCAACTAAGTAAAATCTGGATAGAATTAGGGTGGCATTTGGATAGAATCTAGCTCTAGTGAAATGATACCTTTGTAGGTTAGTAATAAATGCAACTCAATCAACAACTCCAAAAGTATCATAAAAAACCTCATGGAAAGCACTTTAGGTAATTTCTTGGATTTCATTCGTCAGAGTTTATGAAAGGATCTACAATCATAACATAAAGACATTGACTGAAAATGCGAGAAAGTTGTTAGAGCATTGAGAAATGACCACATATCATTGATAAGGACTTATGGGACAAGGATAGGAACTAAACCAGCCTCATTGAATATGGGAACATAATACCTTGCCCCATGCACATTACTTGGCTCGGTGTAAGGGTGTATAATTTTTTTAAAGTTGAACTAAGCTAAAAATGCCCTTAGTTAGAAGTTGGTAGAAAAAGGTAAATCGTGAATCAACTCTTCTTCATAATATAGGTATTTTTGACTGAGACAATGCCATTTAGGTGATTAGTCTCCTACAACGTTACAAATGTATAGGATATTTTGATTTATTAGATCAATTTTTTGATGATTCTATCAAGGACATTTGATGAACTTGAAAACAAGGGAAGAGTCATATTATATTTACATTTGACGTTTGAATTCCTACAGAAATACCAATTATGTGTTAAGTTAATAATCTGAGTATCAATTGGTAAAAATGTACATTTAAGGTGTATAACACCATAAAGGAACATTAGGGTAATCTTGCTAAGGTCAAGGTTATAGTCAATCGAAAATAGCTAAGGTGTATGTCAGAAGTGTAGAGTATTTTAGGCTTTACCAAATTAGTACTAAGGGTGTGTTTGAGGTTCGTTTAAGGTAATAGACTGGTTGACTAATCTAGCATAGAAGAATTTGTGGTGTTAATAAATGAATAAGAATATGAGGTGGTTTTGTGAACTAAGGACAAGGATTAGCTTACGTTAATTACCATTCTCATTGCAAGACATAAAGGATAGTTCTATGTATCCATGTTAACCAAAGAGTTGGTTATAGAAAGGTGATTGCATATGTAATAAGGGATTTAAGTCATGGAAACATGATTGTTCCATTCGGGATATAAAATTCATTGCCTTGTTATACTAGGGTCATTCTTGTTAAACAATGGAACTTTTTGGAAAATTATGGTCATGGTAAAGTTAAAATACCAACATTCAAACCTAAAAGGGCGAGAAGAAATAGAAGCATTTCAAAGAATCTAAACCATGGGTTTTAGGGTAAACTAATCCTTACATAATGAGATATACAACACATGATTCCTTGAGAGGAAATGCAATTTTGATCATACAAAATTAGGGCCACAATAAGCTGAAGAATATTAAAGAATATATTGGGAATAAAGGTTCTTAGGCTTTGACAATTCATATCAAATGTGATCTTCCTATGGCTGTAGGTCCACTAATCAAAACAGGTGAAAAGGGACTAAAGTTTGGATGCATAAAGATGTGTAGAAAATTTCAAGAATTAAAGAGATGGATTAATCTTAGTATTAGTTTTATCTTTCTTTGGGAAACTTAATATCAAATATGCCTATGCTTGAGATGAATATTGGATCATCAGGAAATAACCTCACATACATTGGAAAGACTCGAGACATAAGAAATATGATCTTGTTGGACATGAGACATAGAAAACAACTTGAAACACCTGATGAAATATGACATACTTGAGCGAGTGTGAGTAGATTAAGAAACCCATAATAGTGATACCAAAAAAAAAGGATTATCTCTTTTCAACTACACGTAAGAGTCACTCGAGATAGGAGAAAAGAATATGTGGAACCAAGTGGATTGAAGGAGATAGGAATTTGCCACAAAATTATCCTTGAGAATAGTAAAATGGTAAGTGATGACACTATAAGATCTCTTATATTCCATATGAGAATTTGGGAACCAGATTCTTTTAAGGGGGGAGAGTTGTAACACCCTTATTTTGGGATTATACAAAGTTGATTAAAATAAAATTACTTAAAGTTTAGGTAGAAATATTGGGAATTTAAGGATTTAATTGTAAATAAGAAAAGGGGTTGATTGATCAAAATTATAAAGTCTAGGGGTCAATGTGAGGAAATCAAAAGCTTAACAGCTTCAAAGTAAATAAAATAGGACTTAATTGCCCACAATTAAAGATGTTAGGGGTTAACGTGTGAAAAATGAAACTGTAAAGGGCTTAAATAAGATGCTGGGGGTGCAATTATAAGGTAATTCAAACATTTGGGGTACAATTGACGTCAACCAGAAACCTTAAGGACTTAATTGAACATGGTGAAAAATTATGGGGGTCAAATCTAAAGAGCTACAATATACCTATATATATAGGATTAAGGACTAATTTTTATCTAATTCGCAAAATTTACCCCAAACCTTACCTTACTAGCGAACAGCGGAAAAATGGCTGAAAAAGCTAAAACTCACTCCATAGGAAGCTCTCTCTTACTGAGGTGAGCAAATCCATACCAAAAATATTGAAAATCACCAAGGAAATTGCCAGCAATAACGAGGCCAACGCCGAGGTGGTGGCAGGTTTGCTGGTTCTGCAACTTTTGGTGGCAAAAAGTGACGAAGCTTAGGTGGGTTTTGGTTATAGGCTCATGGGCAAGGTGGTGGTGGTATCAATTTAGCATTTGGCCAGTGGTGGCGGGATAATTATAGATGGCAACGTACGATAGCATATTAGGGTTTCAGGGTGGTTTATGGCCAAATTGGGTGGCAAAATGGTAGCTAATTGAAAATTTATTTAGGGAGTTTTTTCCTCTCGACGAGACACACTCGATGGTGGTGATGGTCTCCACCTCCAATGGCGATATGTGCAATAGCTCTGGGACAATCAGCTCAGTCTTAAATTCTAAACTCGTCTAGGCTATGTCTGACTTGAAATTGGATCTCAATTCAATCCAATTTGGATAAATATCATATGGAATATTAATTTGATTGATTTTTACAATCACAATTAAATTTTATTGAATCAAGATTATTAAATAATAGCTCAGCTTAGGTTGATGATTTAATTTTGTAAGTAATGAACTAAGGACTAATTATAAGATTTAAGTTTGGTAAGTTAAGAAAGATAGATTTATATTTGTATCTGTGGACCAATAACATGACATGTTATAAACTAAGTAAGATTATGCCCAATTTAGAGTTTCAATTATGTGAATGTTGGAATGAAAATTAAATCATCAAACTTAGTCTTACTAGACCCAAAGAACCTAATTAATATAGGAACCTGGAGCCTTATTACATAACTGTAAAATAAATGAAGTAATAAATGGAGTTTATTAGGGATAGCCACTCAAGAATTGCCACATTTAATCATCTTAAGTATTTAAGTATGAAATACAAGTTAACGGAATCATGTCAGAATGACCTTAAGTTTGATAAAGACATTAATTATATTTATACATAAGATTTGAAGGATTGACATTATGATAACTTTCGTTATCTAATGACAGTTCTCGATTGACTAGGAAGCTAGGACCTAAGCGACCATACAACTAGGAATTTCTCTACATTGCTAAGTGAGTTTATATTGATTTCCTTTGCTGGGGAAAGAACATACATATTTGTTAATATATCCTCGATGTTTGTCGCTTGATCTTGATTATGTTGAGATTTAATAATTGTTGGTTGTTTGCTTTGTGATACTCCTTGAGTCATGTGTTAAATCTGATAGTTTATCTAAACTATTCGTCTTGTCTAAAATCCTTAGCTGTCCCAAACCTTTCGATCTTACTTAATGTAATTTCTTTTCTTATATGTACATTAGTAAATATGTTACTTCCACTTGATTAGTTCTTTATTAGAAACTGTTGTTCATTTATGCCATATTGATCTTCAATTTGTGCGTTGCTCTTGATAGTCTGGTTGTACTTTTTTTCTTCTTTACATGTGATTTCGGGGCTACGCTTATTTAAATTCCTATTCATTTCAAGTGATTGAATTCTAGAACTAAGTATCCTTTCCATATAAGTTTTGAAAAAAGTAAAGTGTTTACGACATTATCATACATCGCCCTCATAGTTCCTAGTCTATGTTAATTTATTTGAAATTTAGCAATTGTGTGTGAAAATTGAGAAATGGATGTTGAGATATGTTTTCTGTCATAGCCATGATTATTATCTGAAAATGAGTCTAATGTTGATTATATTATTACCGTTTATCATGGCGAAGTGACATGTTTAGTGAAATTCTTTTAGATGCTTATGTTATACTGATTTTTGGATACCCTTGGCGGTAGGTCTTGGGATCAGCTCTAGGAGATGGACGGAGCGAAATAAACTAAGAATGATTAATCTCCAACCGATACCCCATTAAGTGCATATGGCTTTGTAGTCAAACTGAAGGTAGTTGGGTATGGGGGGATGAGGCATACAGCTAGCCATGTCTATTGGTTTGGTTAACTATTTAAGTCGATCATTCAGGATGTGAGGGTTAAGAATTTTTCATGTTTCCAAAAGTAGAGTGATAAGGTAGGAGAATCACCAACATCAGGTTTTGTGAAAATATCATTGATGTAACATCCATTTATGATTCGGTCTAGTTCGTTGTATTCCCTTGCCTGTGTTACACCTAGTATATCTACTATAGCTGCTATTGTTCCCAATTAATTTAGTATTGTTATTTTGATATCATTCTATATTCTCAAGTAGTAAGTTCTTCAGAATAATATTAATCAATTATCAACTATGGTGTGCTTATTCTTTGTTGATTCAATACTTGTGAACTTGTTGCCATTCTATGTATTTGTATTAGTCATTTATCAACTACTCACTAAATCATTCGGACTTATATAGTTTGTACTGTTTCCTTCTATTCATTACCCTAGATGAGAAAGAGCTATAAGGATAGACCTAACCACAAAACACGTGAGGTAATAAGCCTAATGAATATAGGGATATTTTGTTGCCTAATGAGTTACGGGTGTGGATATGATAGGTAAGCATGAAATCATCAGGTGTTATCTATGATACTTTGGTAACAAGCTAAACCATTGGTGGATGGCACTTGTGGGAATTAAATATTTTGATTTTTTTTGAAAGGTCTATCTTCTTTTATCTAGAGAGCTTGTGGTATAGATTTGAGTAGCACCTCGAACGGGAAGAGACACCTCTCAGCCGAGGCACTACATTAATTATCTCATTATTTTGTAAAATTGTATGCTAAATATAGTGTAAAAGGTATATTGATATTACTATTGTACATACATTCAAGGAAAATGATTTTTGCATTTTATACAAAATATTTTATTAAAACTAATAAAAAAAAGAAAAACTTGACAATTCACAGAAACAAACAATACTTATTTAATATATTGATTTTTAATTTTACAATAATTATATATCTAAATTATATAAACCAATATTCAAATTCTGAGATAATGTTTTCAAATTAAGATAAAAAAATTTAACATTAAACATTGCATCATAAAAATTAAATACTCATCATGCTAACCTCAATATGACAAGATTATTTTTTATTCTTGCTCACCCAATTTATTTTTCAAATTCATTCATACTTAAAAAGCTTAGCTCACTAGAAATTAAACCCACAAGAAAATTATGGATCTTAACTATAAACTAGGGTACCTATGTATCTTAACAAATAATAGCTACAAGCCAAAATATATAGCCATACATATACACACAAAGAAAATGCTTATTGTAAAATAACGTAGTTGCACTCCTTTATTAAAAATAATTCAAAGAGTAGTAAAAAAACTCATTCTCGTATGCATTGTTTTCAATCAACTTGTAACTTCCTAAAATTTGATATTTTGAGAAAATAAGAATTTAGAAATTTAGGTGTTGTTTGATCGGATTCTAGGACCTGAAAATAAATGTATAGGACTGAATTTCACAAAGATTGAAAGTTTTAGAGTCGAATCACAATTTGTGAAGACTTAATTGAATTTTATTTGAGAAATTTAGGCTTTGCATGGAATTTTTTGCGGTTAAAAGGGCAAATGTTGTGCACTCACTAGTCTAAGGGCTGAATTGAAGAGTTGGCAAACCTTGAAGGACTCAATTGAAAACAGCAAGAAAGGTCTAGGGGCCAATTGGAAATCTCTAAAAGTTACTGCTTTAAATATACCATTTTCATTTTCTTTCCCCATTTTCTTCTTCTTTCTTCACTGAGCCCCTTCATCACCTTACTGGTGATTTCTACCAGTGACCACCCTAACCCGCAAACCAAACTAGAAAATAGCCTCTCCTCATTCCTAGCAACATATTGATACCACATGCATGGCATTCCAGACAATGGGCCACCAAAATGTTGAAACTGAAAACTCGATCATGACAGTGAGTGATGGGTGACAATGAAGCAGTGGTGGAGATGGGTTTCTAGGTAACGATTTTGGAAGAACTAAGCTTGAGGGGCATTGTGGTGCTTTTGGATTTCAGTTTGGCGTGGTGGAAGGGGAATTAAAGAAAAACCCCACGGCGGCAAGTGGTGGTGCCAGGTCATCGAAGTTGGAATTGGAAGTCAGTTTAGCATCAATTGGTAAAATTGACTTGGGGTTTTGCTTTGTGGAGATGAAAGACAGCTTTTGGTAATGGTTTGGGTCATTTTCGGTGAAGGTGGTCGATGGTGTTGTTGAGACGGTATCTCCAGCTCGTCATGACGATCATGGTGGTGTAGTTGGTTCATGGTTTTGGAGTCCAATAAGTACCATATAATGACCAAAGGATTTGGGTTTGAGTTAATTATATCGATATTCCTTACCGAATCTTGTCTCATGTCAAGAAATATAGATATTGGTATATGATTTGTATATATTTCTCCCTATGCATGGATTGTAGTATAGCTTAGTAGGCTTGAATTTGTATTATTATAAGATAATTTTAGGTTAATTGAGTTATCGGAGAATGAAAACCCTAATTTTGTGAATTTTGTGAATTTGAGACCTAAATGATAAAATTTGGGTTAATTGGAGATGATTAGATTGTTATTTCTAAATTGAGCTAATATTATAAGGCGAAATATGTAATTTAGAACTCGATTGTACCTCATTACCGGAGCTAGTATGAACCCCATGACTGTGTCTGTTATAATAGCTTAATTAGCATATTTCGTACCGATAGTACCAATAGAACCCTAAACCTCACTATATTAAGCTAATAACTAATGATTTTGGGACTGTTGGTAGTATAATAGTGATTATTAGGGTTGAATGTAGATTTTAATTGTAAATATACTCTTTTGGTTAGGTGATGAAGAAAGAGGTCGCCTGGACCAGTAGACCACTGACTGTGGTTACATTTTCTGAGATTATGGAGGTGAGGGTATGCCAACCTAGCATTACTTATATCTATATGTTCTTGTGGAAAAGCTTTGTGAAGGTTAACATGATTTGTATTGTACTTGTTTTTGTTTATTGGAATCTGTGAATCGCTTGAAATCGTTATTATTTGTTAATCGACATGTGTACCCCTGTGAGGGTTCCTTCTCAATTTTGTTCTGATAAGAGTTTGTTCCTGTTTGTTCTAGCACCTAGAACTTCTTGCTATTACTTGTTATTGTACTTGTTCCCTGTCTATGCCTGTTATTGTCCTGTCACTTATTACTGTCTTGTATTGTTATCGGATGCCTTGCCAGCACACTTACTTGTTCGTACATAGTTATATGGCCATGCGGGCTTGTTCATAATTGTTAATCATTATTGTATTGCCTTGTCAGCATTCCTATATTATATATGTCACCACGCAGGCACACTTGTTTTATTTGGTATCAATGATGTGCTAGGAATACTCTTAGGCATCTACCATGTGTCAGTGATATGCTAGGGATATTCCTAGGCATCTACTATGGTCAATAATGTGCTAAGGATACTCCTAGGAATCTACCATCTATTAGTAATGTGCTGGGGATACTTTTAAGCATCTACTATATGTCAGTGATGTGCTAGGGATACTGATAGACCTCGATTGTTTGTCAAGCTGCAACATTTGGATATGACTAACTAATTGGAATAAGAATTATTCTGATATGCATGTCAAGTTGTTTCCATTGAACAACATATGACTCTGGCTTGTTCATTCTGATAGTTTCTAATTATTTGTAAATTGTTTATGGAGTGATAAGGAATGAGAGATTCCTATCTGCTCAAATTGTTATTTGTATCTAATATTATTCTTGTTCTAACTGTTAAATTATGATATATTGAGTTGATTTTTCCTCAATAGATCCCCATTGTTTATGATTAAAATTATCCCTCACTAAGCCCTTTGAACTTACCCCCGTTTATCCTTTATTTTCTCAAACAGGATTAAGTGAAGGATATAGATTTCTGGCTTGGGCTGAGAAGAATAGATTTTGTAATACAATAGGTGTTTATATGTATATATATGAGTTTACTTGAATGTTAAGTTTGGACTAGAGACATTGTGATATATTAAGTTGATATTAATGACCTAAAGCCTGTATATGTTTTGTTAGGTGTTTAGAAGTTGAACTATGGTATGTATATAGTGTTTTGCCAAGATTGATAAGTTGAAATCTGCCGCTGCTTCTGATAAGTTGAGTTTGGAATTTTTCTTATGAGCCTATTGCTTATTATTGGTTTAAGTATTAAGACTGAACTGGTGACATCTCAGCTAGGAAATTATCTTGAGTGGGGTGTTATGCAACTCTTTGTATTTCTTTCAACCAAAACTCTGTCATGGACTTCTTTTATAATCAGGTAAGTTTAATCTTAGTTAGTATATATTTTTTTAAAATTAAACATATAACTGATAAAGCCTATTGCTTGTGATTCAAAAAACTCTGTTCTTAACAAAAATTTGATGAGAGATTAAGAAATAAAAATATATTTGTAAAATAATTTACTATTATTTGTTCAATTCCTTATAGTGTGTGCAAATGCAAGTATTTTCTTTCATATACACAAAAAATGTACTGTAAGCTTTGAAAAAAAAAAATTAATTATTTCCATAATTCATCTTTACGATTAAGCTTTTCCACAAGTAATTTAAAAAATTAGGGTTCCCAAAATATTTTATATTGAATATTTTCCTACTTTTAAAAAATTGTCAGTTGCTTTCACATTATGCAAACTTTTATAAATATCAATTGCAAAACCATAAATTTCTAATATCTGTTTACAAAATATACATGGCTTCAAATTGTTAAACTTTCATTTATACAATACAGGTAGAAATGGAAGAGATGCTGAACATTCAATTTCAGGATAAAATCAAGATGCAAAAAAAGAACAAATTAGGAGAAACTACGGAAACTAATTATTATTTTGAGACTGCATAAGGAGATTATATTTTAGTTATCATTGGTCAAGTTTGCACATCACATCACTACACTTTTACTACTGAGTCCTCATTTGCATCGTGGAAAGAAATCCGTCTTGTTGAACAATGGCTTGACACTATCTTTTTAAATGACTTGCTTGGAGGTAAACTTTTACACGATATTTTTTTTTCTTCACAATATGTAATTCGTAGTTTCAATTTATTACTAATTAAAATCCTTTTTGTTTCATTACAATTTTCAATAATTTTTCTTATTTAAACACATGAATAGAAGAAAAACCCATTTACATTTTGGATAGTGATAATGGCAGTGATAAGTGCATTTAATAATTCTATCAAATATTCTATTAAATGGTCCTATTTTCAATTGTTTTTAGACTCTTATGCTAAAAATCATTATTTTTAATATGCAGAAATGGACCTTGAAGAAGTTATCTTTGAATTTCGAGGTACATGTAAAATTTAAATATAGAAAACATTATATATTTGATTTTTTTTCCTCCTGTATCTTTTTTTTTTTTTTTAGTCAAAAGAGTTTATGAATCAGATAAATTAGCATCCAACTTGGTTACAAGAAATTGAGGTGGATTATCATTCCAAACCTCATGATCAGCTAGAGAACTCAAAGTGCTTGCAATAGCATGAGCCACCACATTCGCAAATCTCCTAACAAAATTTATTTGAAGATGAACCATGTCTTCTTTTAGACTCCTACAATTCTCAATCATAAGCCCCAAATCTAAAGGAGAAGACACATTGTTATTTATAGCATCAACTATATCTTTCGAATCAGCCTCTAAAATAACCTGCTAAACTCCCACTTGCTCAATCCACCTTAATGCCTCCCTAATGCCCAAGCATTCTGCCATTGATGCACTCAAAACACCAAAGAAGGTTATATAACCTACACAAATGAAGATGCCGTTAGCATCACGAGCAACCCAACCAACTCCAGAGGCATTTTTGTTATTGAAAATTGCTGCATCGGTGTTGACTTTTAACCATCCCATTTCTGGTTTCTGCCATGAGCTTCTAGAATGATTCTTGCAATTAATCCTACCATATGAAATATTTCTTCTCTTTGCCTACCGCCATTGTTGAATATACGAGGAAACAAAAGCGATGACACTCTCACTAGTACGCCAGCTACCTTTGTAAACTGCATTATTTCTATTGATCCATAAGCTCCAGCATATCAGTGAGGCCAAGTCCCATTTATCCCTATCAATATTTTCAAACAGAAATTTCAACCATTCTCCAAAGCTGGTGGCATTTCCTTTAATAAACTCAATCTCCGATTTAGTCCAGACCTCCCTGGAAAAGGGGCACTCGATGAAAATATGGATTGTGGTCTCTAGATGAGCACCGCAAACTGGGCAGATCATATCCACTTCACCTGTTTGGAAACCAAACTAGCTTTACTTGGGAGAATTTTTTTTTGTTTGCTCTTAGGAGTGAGTTTCTGTGTTTTCTTTGTGGAAGACAAGTTTATTTTGGTAAGACATACTTTATTATTCAAACTTTAATTTCTTTATCTTATAGTAATTTTTTACTTTTATTGATGTTTATATTATCTTACTTCTTATAGGATTTACCTTTAGGTTTAGCAATAGCATTAAGATATTATACTAAAAATGAAGTATGGATAAGATGTGGTACGGGAGTATGGAAAACTTCAATGAGAAATAATGACATAATCGAAGGTTGGAATGCATTTATTCAAGCTTATAAGTTAGAAAAGGATTTCCAAGTGTTGGTTCAACAAACCAGATTTAACATCATTGATGCTAGAATTTTTGATGAGGAAGGAAAGGAGCTCCATTTCCCTTGGACAACCGATATAACAAGAACAAAATTAACTGAAGCCACGGATACTACTCTTTATTGGAAGAAAGGTAATTCTAGACAAATCAATAATATTATCTACCAACATTGAATCCAAAACTATATATAGTTTGTTTTGTCTTTTTATAGTGTTTATAAATGCTCCAACTCTGAGAATTTATGGAGTATCAAAACGACGAAAACTGTTCATTTTTATGGAATGAACTTCGTCTGGGAAACTGTACAATCAAAAATTGGCACAAAGTATATATGTATTTTTTTTCATTTTTTTTTTGTATTTATAATTTTATATAATTACATTTATATTGCAACAACCACGTTTTGGGTTCCACTTCAGATAAAGAGAAAATAGGAGGAGGATGAAAAAAAAAACCATTAAGTATCCCTTGGCCAGAATGAAATCAATGTTCTTGTTGTAGCTTTGTTTGATGATCATATTTGGCAGCAAAAATTTGCTGCTATTTTGGGAGAATGATATCAAAAAACTGCAAAAAGAATACTTTGGGCTGAGCTCTCTTTTGATATCTATATTCTACATATCTTTGGTCCAAGAGGAATTGAATTATGTCATGACTCATCTCCTTTTGTTGCCTGGACAATGGGATTACTAAAAGATTGAACATGTTATTTTATATTTGATCTATTATTTAAGTGAATTTTAACAAAATTCGTACCATTTATGCTAGGAATTGTATTGGTACGACAAAAATATACTGTTATCATGTTTTATATTTGTTTGTATCTAGACTTACCAATTGTTATTGATGCTATTATTGAATTATATAATTTTTTTAATAGTTCATAAAACCTGTCTTGTTTCCTTTAATCACATAAAATGGATTTGTACTTGAGTTTTATTCATTTTTAAGGTTTTTGGTTATAATAACCTTCTTAGCAATCAAGCAAACAACGTAGAAACCAACACAAAACTGCTCAATCATGCTTACATCAACACCAATAACAAGAGCTTCCATAAATTTCTTTGCTCCAAACCTCGCAATTGTTCACCAAATCAGCTTTGGTTATGCAAATACCACTATAAGTAATAGATAGGATGTTATTAGTCTTATCATGAATAATACAGATGAAGAATTGTTTTAGGGCTTCAAGATTGCTCTTGTCAGTCAAACTTTCAAGATGAATCTTATGCAAAAGCATCCGATTGGAGGAATTATTGATTAATTCGCAAAGAAATATCTCCTTCTTGCTGTAAAATGTGCTAATGATCATATTCGAAAGCTTTTTCATCTTGCATGTTTCAAGAGACATGACTTTCGAGTTGCTCATTTTTAAAAGTATTTTTAATCTTTCACCAAAAAAGACACTTTTGCATTTGCTTTTTCCATCTTCTCAAAATCTTTGGTGCTTCTTCCGCTGCATTTGAAGTTTCAAGTTTCCTTTTTTATGTCTAAGGTATGTGTCTTCTGTATTCGTTCTCAATTTTTTTGTTTCATTGAATTTGTTATAGGATTTTAGTTTGATTTGACCAAAAAAATATATTAATAAAAAATCTTCACTTTCATAAGAAAAAAACTATAATTCATTTGCATGCAGATATAATGATTTGTCACTTTAAATCATTACTCTGATTATATGTCTTTATTTTTCGAGTGCTCTGTTGTGCACTTTGTATTCAACTATGGGTTAGAATGGAATATTTTTTCTAGTGGTTTATTTTTTTTATACTCCAGACAGTGTTTACATTCTAATCTGTATTTTGTTAATAATTTATACATAATTATGTTAGCTGCTGCATATATTATTTTGACACAGCTATAAAAAATATTGGAAAACACAAATTAACTGTGCATATTGTTGAACAATATCTTATATATTTGACATGGATGTATAATGCAATTTAGTTGATTATGTTGATCTCCAATAGTCACACATGGAAGAACTCGAAGATGCTGGCTTTATAAAGAGAACTAAGGTTCAAGTAAAAAATCATTTAGGAGAAATAATGGAAACAAACTACTATTTACAGACCTCAGGGAAAGATTATATTTTAGCAGTTATAGGGTCAGTTTGGATGATACATCATTATACATTCACAATTGAGCCCTTGTTTGCTAATATCTTCAAAAAGCAATATCGTTTTGATACAAGTATGTCATGGAAAGAAATGCAAGAAGCTGAGGAGTGGCTTGAGTACAACTTTCTGAATGGTCTTGCTGGAGTTAATTTTATAACAGCCATTAAGGATTATTTTAAGGTTGAACTTTTAGTTAATTTCATTATTTTATCATCCTAAAAAGTATTTCAATATTTATTTCTCATTTATGCTATGCATCTAACGACAAATACAAAAGAAATGCCTATACATATTGATGATGATGATGAAACCAGTAAATGGACTCCATCATTGCATCTATTTCTTTTAACATATAAATAAGTTTTTTTTTTACACTAACAAGCATGAATTTATTTGATTAATCTCTTACATAGAAATTGCTAGCGCACTTATGGATTTCTTAGGTACTTTTATAAATTAATGATATTGAAACTATTGTTACTATGTTTCTTTAATATTCCATTTTTTAGAATAACATTATATCAACTCTTTTCCTATGTTAATTTTTAGGAGTTAGTCTATATCTATTGCTTGTAAAAAATAGATATTGTTTAGTAAGTATGTTTAAGTTGTTTAAATTTATATTTCGTATTTTATAATTATTATAACCTTGTTTGATTAACGCTCTTGTCTAATTTAAATAGGACTTACCATTAGGGTAAATTCAATCTTTAAGTCATTACATTGAGCATGAAGTACACATGCGGTCTAGTAACAAAGTGTAGTGCACTTGGATGAGAAATGGAACTATTGTTGATGGTTGGAATAATTTTGTTAGAGCACGTAGATTGGAAGACAATTATCAATTTCTTGTTCAACAAACAAGTCTCAACATTATAGGTACAAGAGTTTTCATCAAAAGGGAAAGAAAGTGCTTTTTCGTTGCATTGAAGAACTTAGCAGAGTAAAACTAATTGAACTCATGAATACTACATTCATCAAGAAAACGGTAATTATAACAAATCATACTTAAATTAAAATTACAATTTTTGCTTCTTTACATTTAAACAATTCTTTTTTTAATATTATATTGATCCTATGAAGATTAAGATTTATTCTCTACTGCATCTAAATGTTTCCTTTTTTTTATAGTTTGTGCGAAAAGCACAATGTTGGATATTTATGGAGCATCAAGGCATAGAAAGGCCATGCACTTTAATGGCATGAAACTATATTGGTCCAACTACACCATCGAAAGTTGGTACAACGTACATATAATTCTAAATTACACTTGATGAATATAATTATGGTCTTCTGCTTGATTCCATCACATTGAATATTGTTTTAGGTTCCCACTAAAATAACAAGGACAAAAACCCAAGATTTGCTTTGGACTACGGAAAACTCTGCCTGCTGCTTCTTTGTATGATGACAGTATTTGGCAACAAAAGTTTGACAGCGTTTTCAAAGAAGCCTCTGAAAGAGCAGCCAAGAGAGTGCTTTGGGCTCAAGCTGATGTTGACACATTTAATCCGCATTTTTTTGTGCTAGGAGGAGCTGAATTCATACATAATTCAACTCCTATTTCAGAATGGAATATGTCATTGCTGCATGGCTTTTACCAATGTTTACTTTTAGATACTTGCTCAGTTAATCAAAATTTTTATTATTACAACACTTCTTGTGGATAATAGTTTAAATTTATAGGCTGTCGTATTATCTGTTTTGGTTCCCTAACAGATATCTCCTACTAATTTGAATCATTTCACTCTGAAGTTGCTACTGCTTTCATTTGTTACAATTAACATTCACTGAGGAACTATGGTTGTTTGTAGCTGTAATCTATAACTTCAAACTTCAGTAAATGAGAATGTTCATAAGATTTTATGTGCTGTTAGTTTGGAAATAACTTCCTGGTTCTGATATGAACTGACATATTGATAGAATTGAGTTGATTTGAAAACATGTTGTCGATGATCACAGCTGTGAAGCTTTTAGAATACTTGAAATCCAAAAATGATTCTGTTTGGAGCTGTTTATTCACTGAAATGCTGTTTTGAACTTTTCATATCAAAAAATTTTGTTGCTTTTAAATTCCACTGCATTTTGATGCTTAGATTGGTACATTTTTTAGGTTGATCACCTGTAGTCAATTTACTTAAGTCATCTTCTAAACAAGATTGCATTAGGAATACTACTGGAAAGCTTTACTTAGCACAAAGAGCCAATTTTTAATCTCTATTGGTAGCATATATTAATTAAACAAATGTTGGATAAAATCAACTAGACTAGAAGGACCAAACTTCTCCTATTTTGAAAACTTGATGTGAATGAAATATGTCTTCCTATCAACTAAAAAAAACAAGACAATTAACTCTAATTCTTTCAGTATGAAAAGCGAAAAACAACATTGAAACATGACAATATCTAAAGACAACTGCATCATTCCTTCGTACTTCAAAACAAGAAAGATACAAAGCAAGCCAAAGATATCTCTCACCAAACCGATCAATAAGCACCTCCAGCACCAAAACACTCAACCCTATTCTCACTTAGATTCAATCCTGCTATGGCGTATTCTAAGTCACTTCTAGCCTCAGTCAACTCCAACAAATCATTATAATTCCTAACAACATGCACAATAGCCGAAATCTTCTTATATGGGTCTAAACTATCAAAAACCTCCGGCTCCAAGAACACACCATTGAAGCCCGATTGCATCACCAATGTAGCATCGGCATGCGTTGCTATTCCTCTGACAGCAAAATGCACCACCATCTATCTACCCATTTACTTTGTCTATCCGACAATATCATAGAACACTTGAATTTTCTTGGCAAATGCAAAAAGCTCATTCTCATCCTATCTTTTGAATCTAACATTAACAGTTATCATTCTATTATTTCTAACTCGAGCTACAATATTTTTTTTTTATTTTGAGTTGCACTTTTTATTTATAATATCCACTACTTTATAAAAAATAAATTTAGAGTCAAATTTTCTTCTCAACAAACACCCAAGTATTGTTGCTTGAGATTTTCCTTTTTTATTTTTTCTTTACAGAATTGAAAAAATTGTCATCTAGCTCCACGGGCAAAGCACCGCACCTTGCGCAGCGCTCCTTTTCTAGTACATATATGTATATATCACATGCAAATTTTATCTAAGAAGTAAAAACTACATGATGTATTCACAAATATCTTTATAAGATATATATGTCTTATTAAGTTGTGGATGATTCCAATCAATAATCACTGAACATCATCAAAAATTTGATGAAAATAACAATTATGATCAAACAATAAAGTGGTTGACAGCCAAGAAACAACACAAGTCAATCAAAAAACAAAACAAACAATGAATGTTCACTCACAACAGTACTGAAATAGGCAGTTCAGCATATGAAATATGAATAGAATCAAGGGAAACATTTATTCAAGCAACCCAGACCTTGTACGCTTCAACCAACCCAGATGTCCTTTGAAATCACTTTGGCAGTTTTCTAATATTGACTGCACAAAATCAAGAGTCATTAGTTCTTTTGGAAACAGAGTTTGTGGGAGTAAGTGTGTAAATGCATGGTTATGATGTACTAAAGATTGAATTTTTATTCAACCTTGTAGGTAATAAAAGAATGGGTGACGGATTTTCTTTGTTGTTCAATCAATGGATAGAAGTGACTAAGTGCAATATGCCAACGCAATCAACATTAAACATGGGAATACGAATCCTGGGTTTTACTTACCTGTCATGCTAGAACCAAAAGTAATCGATCATCTGGAAAAATGGGGAGCTTGAATTCATTGAATGTGGTGGTTTTCTCTAATTCCCGCTGCCTTTTCTTAGCTTCATAGATTTTCCTGGCTGAGGCTGCTGCAGATTTAGAACAACGGTACAAGTCCAACAGTTGGAGACTCGGTATATCAGCCAGACCAATTGGAATTTCTTGGAGTTGCTCACAGTTCTGCAGCTCAAGGCGTCTGAGTCTAGGGAAGTGATGACCTGAAGCAGCCCAAAGAACTAAATCAGTGCGTGCAATGTGCAAGACTTCAAGATGTCGAAAGCCGCCATCAGCTGCCAGCCAGTGCTCCCCCATGAATGCTTTATCTTTTAGCTTGAGGACCTCTAGGTTCTCCAGCAATCCAAGGATAGACATATGACTCCAGTCAAGAAAAGTACCCGATAAAGTCAGGCTCCTAAGCTTTGATGGGAACTTGTACGATGGAGGGAGGCCACTCAATTGACCATCTGAAGGTGGACTAGGAAAAACATCATTTAATAGCTTCAGTTTTTCAAGATTACTTAATTTCCCCAAGCAATCAAATGATCCAGTACTCTTGCCATCCAGAAGCAAGCCTAACCATCCGCGAATGCTCAATTTCCTCAAATTGCGAGCCCTTCTAAAAACTTCTTCCGTGCAACTTCGTGGTGAAATTGTACCGAGTGTTTGAAGCTTTGCACCTTCTTCACTACTTTTTCCTGTCCTGGGCAAAGTAGCACATGCATTTGTCTTAAAATGCCTTAATTGAACCATCTCCCAAAGATCTGCTTTGATTTCAAGGGTACGAGATGTTGTATCAACTATAAGAATTTCTAGGTTAAAAAGCTTGGAGAAAGCTGCTGGAAGAATCGCTGAATCAAAGGACAGGGCAATGTACCTCAAATGTACCAAATGGTAAATGTCACTGGGAATTTTAGTGAATTTGATGGGCTTGACATCTAAAACTCTAAGCAGTTTAAAAGCTGAGGGGATGGCTGAAATGTTGTCTGAAGGCAAGGTGATATCTTCCTTGGAGAAACAAACAAAAGAGCGGACACGAGGACCAAGAGGTTTTGCGGACAGAAACTTCAACACATTGGAATGAATACAAATGCGACGAAACTTTTGCACTTCAGAAACTAGAGGGTAAAAACCTCCACCTCCAGACTTCTCCATTTCGTGGAGGAAATTCTCCATTTCATTTCCAGCTTCAGTTTTGCAGAAATCACGTAGCATTTCATGAATGCGACACGTCTTGACTCTACCATCGAGCCTCATCTTATCGACTCTTAGTAAGTTTCTGCTAATAAGATCCTGTAAATAGCTTTCTGCATTTTCCTCCAGGCTGATGCCGGGCTTTTGTTTTATGAGTCCTTCTGCAATCCACATATGGATCAATTTCCACACTGGGATTTCAAAGTCTTCAGGGAACATCCCCAAATAGAGAAAGCATGCTCTCAAGTGAAATGGCAAGTTATCATAACTCAATGATATAATTTTCTTCATTCGTCTCTCTGGATCCTCATTAAGATAAGCACTCATGCTTTCAGATACTTTTCTCCATGCATTTCTCCTTGCACTCATTTCACCTGATTTTGAAAATCTTTGGACAAGAATGCCCCCTATTACCACTATCGCAAGTGGCAGCCCACCACAGTGCTCTGCAATTAGTTTTCCAACAACTTCCAACTCAGAAGGGCACTGATCAGGCATACCAAAAACTTTCCGCTGGAGCAGCAACCAACTCTCGTCTTGATTCAAGAATCGCAACTTGTGGGGAGGTCTCTTGCGATTAGCATGCCAAGCCACTTCCTCATGACGACTGGTGATCAAAACCTTACACCTCTTATCGCTGTTTGGCAAAGCAATTTTGATTTCTTCCCAATCCCCTGCTGTCCGCACGTCATCCATAACAATCAAGAATTTTTTTATCTCCAGATGATCAGTCACTAGCTGGGCTAACTCCTCGTCAGTTTTGCAGTACATGTCCTCAGTGAGCGTGGTGAGCTCTCTCAGAATGGCAAGAAAGACATCCTTCCTTGTTAAGTCTTGAGAAACATGAACCCATATGCGGATGGGGAATTGGTATTGGATTTCTGGATCACGAAAAATCTTCCCTGCCAGCATCGTTTTGCCAAGGCCAGGCATGCCGATGATTGAGATGACACCAAGACCCTTAGTTTCTTCAGTGAGATATCCTATTATCTTTTCAGCCTCATCTTCAAAACCTACAACAATACTGTCTTGTCTCACCGGCGGAGCCTGTTTGAAAATTTTCAGGAACAAAGATTAATGGAAGTTGGAAAACAAAAGCTATCCAAGCATTATGATACATGCTTAATTCCTGGATAAAATTTCAACAGCATTCATATTTGAATGATTTTGAGTTTTTTAATATTTTGAACAAATAATTTGAGATCTCTAACAGGATAAACATGGCATGATTTGCTTCTAGCATGCACATATATATATTCTTGAACAGGCTAAATTATAAATGAGCTACTTTCTACTAAAGGCATCCCTATAATTGGTATCATACTATAAAGCTGAAACATGAAAGGTATAAAGCAAGTTTTGTTCACACTGTTGCCTTAATCATTAATTCTAGATTTTCTTAAGAATTTTAAATTTTTAATTGATGGCTTTAAATAATTCGACAAGAACTAAGATATTCTCTTCTGTACTATGTTTAGCCAAATTCCACAAAGCTTAACTAACTTCAACTCATAATGATTGATAAGAAGAACCAGCAAGTTACAGAAGTTAGCAGTCTGTTTTAAATGTAATTATGCTATGTCCCATAACAAATATATTAACATTATATTTCATGAACTATCCTGTCAGAAATTCTTCATGTCAAAACACATTTTACAAGCCATCCATTATTCCATTCACTAGAACTGCGACCATAATTATTGGATTTCTCAATAAATGTAGAATAAAACTTCAAAGAAAAAGCAAGATAGAAGGAAAGAGAAAAATCATGAAAATCACCTCCGACACTTCAGTGCTAACGTCTCCAACATTAAGGTTGCCGTACTCAATCCTGGTTGTGTCATCGTAGGCAACTCTGACTTCTTTGACAATGTCAAGCAGCATCTCAATCGGCCGCTGAACATGTCCGAAGAAGTAATTCTTGGACCTGCTCTCGGCAGCCTGAATCATGTAGGCGTCCATGATGTCTTCCACCTCGTCAATGGTGTGAGTTATCCGGCGGAGGAGGCCAGCATTAACTACTATGCTTCCACTACCAACTGACAAGTTAGTATCATCTTTAGATGGATGGATATCATCCACGTCACATGGAGACTCTGAACTCTCTTGCTGCTCAAGTGCAAACACAAGTTGTTGCACAACTTCGGCCATTGTTGGCCGTTTCTTTGGTTCATAATGCAAGCACCTTTCAGCAACCCCCACAAATGCCTTTAGGCTATCTTCTGATACTTCGCCCCTCAGATCTGAAGCTACAATCTGATAAGTTTTTCCCTCACTAATGTTTTCTCGAGCCCACTTGATCAGAATCCGCTCATCCTCTGCAGCTATTGGATCCAATGCTGGCCTACCACTCAGTACTTCCAGCAAGACCACCCCAAAGGCATATGTGTCACTTTTCTTGGTTAGTTTACCAGTGGTGAGATAATTTGGGTCGAAGTATCCAAATGTGCCCTTTACTTTTGTGCTAACATGACTCTGTAACTTGCTTCTGCTCAAAGGTTTGGCCAAGCCAAAATCTGAAACCTTGGCTGTGCAATCTTCATCAAGCAGTATATTTGAAGCCTTTACATCACGATGTATAAGTGATTTTCCAGTGTGCAGATATTCTAGCCCTCGAGCAGCTCCAATGCAAACATTAAGGCGTTGCTTCCACGTCAGAGATGAGCTGTTATGATCGTTCCTTGCAAATTTGTAAAGGTGATCAGCCAGTGTTCCACAGGCAATATACTCATAAACAAGAATCATTTCCCTGTGCTCATTGCAATAACCAATCAGAGAGACTAGATTATCATGTCGGAGTTCAGTTAATGTTTCAATTTCTGTCAAAAATTCGCGTGCCCCTTGCTTGGAACTTGATTTTAACCGCTTTATGGCCACAGTCTCTCTCCCATTATCAATGTGGCCTTTGTAAACTTTACCAAATCCACCCTTTCCAATGAAATGTGCATCACTAAAATTTCGAGTGGCTAACTGGATCTCAACTAGTGAAAACCGGCGACAGAGCCGTTCTGCCCTGGCTGATGGCTTGTTTTCCTCCTCTTTACTGCTACTTTCCCGAATTTGTGTCAAAGTATAAATAATGATGTTTACCAAGGCAAATATTACTATTATAACAGCTGCAATCGCATTTCTGTGGCCAACAACTTGGAGTAAATTCTGGGCAGTCCTGTATGATGAATCCTTTGCCACAAGCATTGGATTTGGACTTGCAACACTATTGTCAGGATTGCTCAACTTCATTATCTCAAATCCTTTAAGGGGTCCATGATCATCAAAGAATTCATCATTTGATTGCAGGAAAATCAAGAGATCCCGTTTGCCCTCTTGTTTGCTCCCTTTCATCATCACCAGATAGTCTCTATACCGTGGGATTCTATTCTCATCATCTTTTGCTCTGACTATGTCAATATTAGTATCAGCAATCATTTCATTAATATGGAATTCAAAAATAACGCTACCAATCTCTGCCATCTTTAATCCTGCCTTGGAGAAATGAAGCCTGACCAAGTACTTAAATCCCACATCCACAGGTATTTTCCAAGTAATAAGGTTGATCTTGCCTGTTTTTGGCCCGGTAACCATTTCACCCATCCCAAACATACCACCCATATCACCAGCTGATGAAACAACACCCTCTTTAATATTTATTTGCTGGATTATTTCAAGTGCAGTGGTGTTATCAACATAAACCAAAGACTTCTTCCCAACCACTTGGACTCCAATATCTCCTCTGTGAAAGTAAGAAAGACTAGCAGGCACGGGGATGATCTCAATCCCATTAACAAAAGCATATGTATCTAATAATTTACTACTTGCAGGAGTGAAAACTATGCAGAATTCTTGACTTTCTTCCATGTTTATAACAAATTCCTTGACAAAAGAATTCATTCCAAGAGCATCAGCAGTAAGGGAAGCGCTAAAGTTGCTAAGGAGGGTGAAAGGACCCGCTTCAACGGTAAATAAGTCCTTAAACCTTTTGAAGCCTCTGTATGGACCCGGATTAAAGTGTAGGCGAATGATTTTCTGACCTGAATTAACTTGAAAAGCATAGGAGAATTGGGAGTGAGACAGTCTTGCCGTTTTATACGGAACAGGGTCATCGGCAGAGATCCTCAACTTATGGATTGCTGTTGAGGCAGTTGACGGGCCCTTTTGTCGTAGCAAGGAAGAGAATTTTGAGTGGTTTATATCTCCGCTCCATTCCCGGCCGTTTTGTGCTGCAGAAGTGCCGCTTGAGCCGCAGTTAATTGAAACATCATTGTTGAATTGGTTTGGATTGTAACTAGCAGATATGAATGCATTGAAGAAGCAAAGAGATGGCAAGGCAAGCAAAACTTGATGCAGATTCATGCTTCAACTAGCAGAATTCTGAATAGGGTAGTTGGAAATTTGCGAACGAATTAATGTTTTGTGATCAGTGATCAGTGCTTTCATATCCCTCCATGCTCGATTTACTTTAGCTTTATTGACGCGTCTTTGTGGTCATTTTTTAATTTATTCCAAGCTTCATTACAGTTTTCTGGGAATTTCGAAGAAATGTGGAAAGAGAGGGTATCGAAAATGGGTTCTGTCCTGGACAACTAAAGTCATCATGGGTGGCCGATAATTCATAAACTATTTCAGTAATAGAAAAGCAAACATTTTTATAATCGATGTCTTTCATCTTTTTGTAGTGCTGAATAATCGTGTCATCCGTAGAACCCACAAAAAAATTTTGTTTTATAGTTTATGATTTTCAATTCACCGTTCATCAATCGGTCAAGCTATTTAAATCGTGACATTATAATTTTGTAGTATACATATTTATATTTTATGTATTATTTTCAAATAAATAAAACATTAAAAATAAAATATAATTGATTTTATTCAAATAGACCAAATATATTTTTAATTATTACATAAATAAAAAGAGAAAAAAATTAATTCATGTCAAATAAATTGCAAGTGGTTCTAAAAGTCAAATAATTTTTATAAACTTGTCGATTTTATCAACCAATCTCAAATGCGTAAGTCAACACAAGTGACAATCAATGACAAAAAGTGTATTATCAACCTGATATGGAATAATCCAGTAAGCCCAACAGACCCAACTTCAAACGAGACAATCCATGAGGCCCAATATGATACGGTATAATTCAGCAGGTCTAACAGGCCCAGATTCAGAAGAGACAACCTATGAAGCCCAAAGGCACATCTGTCTGGTCAACCTGTATCGACCCCATTTGGTAAGCCCCGCGGTCGACCCATATTGACCTAAGGCCCACTTCAAAAGTTTTAGCATCCAAGTTCGATCGACATGAATCAACCTTCAGGTGCAAGTTGGACAGGTCGAACCCCTCGACCTTGATGACATGTGGCAGCTGATGTGACTGCTGCCAACAACTCCAACAATCCCGCTAACAACTCTGGTAGGGACATGCTCCTACTGGCATGGTTACCGGGAAAATAGAAGATTGCGTCACCTAGCACAGTACCGGGATCTGAGCAAAGAATGACTCCCAACCCCCTGTCATGGAAAAAGCCAAGTACACCTGATAAGGGTACTTGGGTAAAATCACGCCCACAGCAGGCTATAAATACTACAAGTACCACCACGCTCAAAGTAATGCCATTTACACTATTCACTCATACTCTCTCTATATTCTCCGATCTACCGGAAACTAAATTGAGCATCGGAGTGCCTTAGCCGAGGGCCTCTCGACTAGTTAACGTGTGTTCGTGATTGCAGATCTCAAGTCCAAAATACTTGAATCAATAAGAGTACTTGACCCTCCAACTCTCTGCAGCATCATTTGGCACCATCTGTGGGAACATTTGAGATTGCAGCGAA